>CM046659.1:1799148-1868049 GCA_025594165.1 Tamias sibiricus
CATTTCATTTGTTTTTATTTTATGCAAAGATGATTCCATCAGTAGTTTCAGTCTAACCTATTACCCAAATTTGTCCAATGCAACATTAAAATATGAACATTAGGAATAAAATGATTCTATACCTTGAACCTAAAGCCATGGAAATAATGAAAAATGCCTGCTTCAACTATTTTGAATAGCAGAATAAATAATTGTATGCTATACTTTGGTGTCTATTCTTTGTAATGATGTTTCATCATCCACATTACTAATAAAATCAGAATCTCTCTCCATCAGAGACACAGCTAGTGATTATAGCAGCATTTGCATACTTACACTGAAACCTAGCTCTACTGAGGCAGAGGACAGTACACTGACATATGGGTGCCAGGTGTCATGATGGATTCCAGGCTGTGCAAACCCAGCTGTCCATCCCATCTCTCCTTGGTGTGGGGAGCCCACCAGCTGCTCTGCCCCAGTCACTGTGAAGCACAACCTGGCTGTGGGCCACAGGTGCACTATGAGCTGCAGAGCACCAGGACAAGGCCCTCTCTGCACATGTCCCTCATCACCCACCCTCATCTTCGCCCACCCTGCACCTTCCTATCTCCAGTGGACACTGTCCTTTCTCTTTCCAGGGGCCTGATGCAGTAGCTTACCAACATTAGTGGTGGTGTGGTGATGGATCTCCCTCTGCTTGGCTCATTTCAGCTAGGTTATGTGCTGCTGGCCATGCCCAGGGCCAGGGGACACAGGATGTCTTTATTTATTTATTTATTTATTTTTTTTTTGCTAAATTACATTATTCCTCTGTGGATAGCATTTTTTTTTTACATCTCTTTTAAAGGACATCTTGGTGATTATTAGTACAGTTTCAATGATCATTGAACTGGAATTAAGGACAGGCATTGTGAACACCATATCCCACCTGCAGTGCTCACTGGGAAGAGGTCCTTTCCCCAACCTCAGGTTGTCCCACTCCATGTCTCTGCTGGCCACATGATGTGCTGCACAGGGTGGGGTCTACTGCCTGCTACTCTCCATGCTGCCCCTGGAGATGGTAGACTTACAGTGCTGGGGCCTTAATAGTCTTTTCTTCCAGGCTCCACTAGCCATGTTCCTCGAAGCAATATCTGTAGTGGCCACACCTGGGACAAAGCTCCACTTGAGCCCTAGGTTTAACCATGCCATAAAGTGTCCAGATGGAGGAAGACCTACCTCCACACTCTGGCATATTTGTGCATATTTGTGCCTGTGGATTTAGCCACACAGCCCGTGGACTTGTGGTCTACACTTAACTTTGACCTCTCTGAGTATAATTATTTTTCGTGAGGTATTTTCCTTTTAAAATAGTGCATTATGGATACAATTAGTATTTTATTTATTTTGATATGATCATATACATTAGTTGACTATAAAACCTCTTTTTCCTCCAAGTGAATGCTCATTCATTGTTTCCTACTCCCCAATTGCTTTATTCTTTCTTATACTTGTACTTTTTATTAAATTAACATTTTACACACACACACACACACACACACACACACACACACACACACACACACACGAGAAACTCACTGTGGTGCACTCCACACGTGCAGGATTCACACGTGTGCAGAATTAGCCCTTCACACCTGCTCAGTTCACTCCTGGCTCTCCCTTTTCCCTGTCCCTCCTCTCTCACCCTTAGTGATCTTCCTCTTTTTCCACTGATCTCTTCTATGCTCTTGGTATTCCACTTCCTTTATTTTCCTTATTTGTGGCAGCTTCCACATATGACAGAAAACACTCAGATCTGACACTCTGAACCCTTCTTCCTTCTTCTTCCCTGATGTTTTCCAGCTCCATCCATTTACCATCATTTCTCTCTTCTTAATGGCTGAGTATAGCTGTTTATTGGTATATAACTCACATTTTATTTATTCATCCATTATTTATGGGCATGTGGGCTGGTTGCATAACCTTGCTCTTGGGAACTGCACTGGATAAACTCCTCAATGGCAGTGTCACTGTAGAGTGGTGACTTTAGGTATTTGGGATAAACACCAAATAGTGGGATAGGTGAGTCCTACTGCTTTCCTCATGATATAAATTACAAACATTATGGAAATGTTCTCCACATTATGATTTTGGGCCTACCACAGGTGATTCAGATTCTTACAAAAATAATAAGTAAGTGAAATTGGTTGAAATTAGTTAAAGCAATGTCCTGAATTCCATGGTTCCCAAATAAATTTCAAAATGACAATAACATCATGTTTAATATCCTTAATGTCAATATCCAAAAGGAATACTACCTAACAACAGAGTTCCTCAAGCACTAATGTAAAATCAGTAAAAGTACAATTGTTTACATTTCCAGCAGGAGGTGGATTGAATAACCTCACAAACACACAGAACATTTCTGGTCACTTTGCACAATAACACACACTCAGATCCACACACTCATGTGCAAGCATACTATCAGCTGTGCACAAGATGGTCAAACCTCCGTGACCAGGAGGAAGCAGATGATGAAAGTCATCAAGAGAGAAGTCAAATTCTGGTTCCATTAATGCCACCAATTTGGTTCTCTCTGTATCCTAGCTCCTTAGCTCTGCTTCTCTGAGATTCCCACCTGTAGCCTGTGTCTAAGATGAAACCTGCAGGAGAGCAGAGCAACCTTGCTGATCTCAAGTTGCCCACCTTGCGAAGGTAGAAGCGCTCTATGGAGACAATGCATATTTAATAAAAAAGAAATAAAAGAAATAAAAACAGATCTTCAAATTCACTAGAATGTTAAAGATCACCTGGGTGTGCACAGAGGAAAAGGGGACCTGTGCACTTTTCAGGAAGCAGAGCAGCAGCCATTGCAAACATACATGAGAATCAAAGCCTCTGCACCATTTACACTTCAAGCATCATCAGTGCAGCAAGGAGGACAATACAGGGCATGGTGAATTGTTAATAGAGGGAAATTTAAATATGGGAGGACACAAACCTCCCACCTCATGAGGCCATTGCTTGTGTGCAGTCTCCAGTGTTGCCACCTGCAGCAGCAGACTGGAAATGAATAGGTTCTTTATTTTTACCTCTTCTTGAAGGAGCCCCAATTAGGGAGATGGCTATTGTGGTCAGCTGGTAAGCTCCACCTGATAATAAGTATGGTGAACCTGAATGCACGTGAGGCACCCGCAAACTAAAGGTAAATGAATGAAAGGTTCTTTGAATTCTTGTCCTCTTCTAACGGAAGAAGAGTTCGGGTCTCAGACAGAACGTAGGCAGAGCGGTTACAACCTCTGCAACTCTCTCAACCAAGCTCTCTCTCTTTCCTCCTCTAGAAGAAACTCTAAGCTCCTCTAAGAAAGTAAAAGTAAAGTAGTAATAAATACTCTGCCTCTGAGAGTTTTCCTTGCTGACTTAACAAGTACTACCCAGTGAAATACTCTTTGCCTTAACAACGTGTCAACAGCTCAAACTTACAGGTGTGTCACACAATGTTCACGGGCATAGAAAGATTCTTAGATAAATGCATTAATGTCAGGTGTAAACAATTCTTATGGATCTCAGCTAGCCACCATCTTAGCTACCTCCTCATTAAGGATTTTACATTCCAGCACCCCAGAAGCTGGTCCAGGAAATCTGGATGCTCTCTCTGTTTCTGGCTCTTTTCTGCAGTAAGCTTCAAGGAGGAACATCTGCTGCTTTTCCTCAAGCCTTACCTCATTGGTAGGACATGACCGTATTCAGTTTTCTTGGTCACTTCCAGTTCATGGGTAATTTTTTGCTCATCCAACACATCATCCTTTCCCTGCCCATGACGTCTTCCCATCTTCTGTGCCCTGCATCTTGGTGTGGAAACATTAGGTGCATATGCTCCACATGCAAACTACAGGCTTGACAGGGTGCTGGTGATGGACAGCAACAGCCTAAACACGCCTCTCCCCTACCATGCACATGAGCCTCTTCACACTGATGATTATTTTTCTCTTTTTTGTTTGTTTGTTTGTTTGTCTTTTGTTTTGTACTGGGGATTGAACTCAGGGGCACTCGACCACTACTGGGCCACATCCCCAGCCCTTTTTGTATTTTATTAGAAACAGGGACTCACTGAGTTGCTAAGTGCCTCACCATTGCTGAGGCTGGCTTTGAACTCGTGATCCTCCTGCCACAGACTCCCAAGTGCTGGGATTACAGGTGTGTGCCACCACGCCTAGCTCCCTGGGTCTTTATGTTAATATGAAATGAGGTGATTAAATCCCCTGAAATTGATCAGGTGGAAGGACTATGGAGCTGTGATTGCTTGTATGATTTACAAATGAGGTGCCCTTAAAGTCATATGTAAGAAAATGAAGGAAGGTTCAGAGATGACTAGACTACAAGAACTCTTTACCTAAAGTGGATTAATTCACTTACATGAATTCTTTTGCCACATCTGTAGGAAGGTGGGGTGTGCCTCCAGGAGGTGGAGATTTTTCCTCTCTAAGTTGCACTCCCCATAACTATGGTCACAGTGGCAAAGTGATGTTACCTCTGGTAAATTTTTACAAGATCTTCTCATGGCCTTGGCTCTGCTTGCCACCACCATTCTCAGGAGATCTCACCACAATGCAGCATTCAGTGACATGAGGTCATGGAGGGCAAGTCACAGGGTATTGTTTAAAGAGACCTGAATCTTGGGAATGGTAGTCCCTCAGCCCACATGAACTTGAGGGGATCATTGACAGAGAACTGCCATGTCACAAGTAGGTTGCCAGCTCTCCAGGTGAGCTTGTTTCTTCTGAGAAGCTTTGACTGTGCAGATGGACTGAGCGATCATGAAGGTCCTCTCTGAAACATGGTGAGAACATTTCAGTAAATAAAGAAGACAGAGACAGAGAATAAGGTGTGCATATCCTCGAGAGCTGGGAGGGCACCTGCAGGAAATTGCACCCCACATACCTGAGCTGAAGGACCTCATCATCAGCAACCTTCAGCCTCCAGGAAAGGAGCTACAGTGAATGGGGCTCATTGATGTCAATGGAGTCACAACTCATAACCCCTCCCCAAATAATCGAGTCACCAAGTCCATAGACTCATTTAAGAACCAGTTTTCCCAACAGTTGAGCTCTGTGACCAGTGAGGATGCAGTGGTGTATTCCTGTGCAGAATTCACAGTGGGGGACTTCGGAGTGATCTCAGACACTAGGCTTCCTGCGTAGTAGTTAAGAAGAACACAGGCATTAGAATCATCAGAAAGTTTACATGAGGAGTGGAGCTCAGGACAAGCAGGTGCACTGGTGAGCCATGAGCTACATAAGGGACAAAGGTTCAGGTGCAGAGAGGAAGCTGTAGAATGAGGGGCTTCCTGTAAGCCTTATGGGGTTTCCTCTCCTTCTCTACCTAATAGAACCTCAAGAGACCCTGCAATGAATCTACTACAGAGGACTGTGGAATGTCCAAGCCCCTAGCATTGAACAGACTCTTTGTTAAAATTTTTCTGCATTTATAAGTACATATTTTCTGAATCTCATTATTATGCATTTCCCATGAAAAGCAGACCCAACTTATATAAAGCTGAAATTAGACTGAAGTCTACACAACTCCAGTGTCTTTGGAGAATGGAAGTGTCAGCATAATTACCATCATCTCAAAGTCATTCTGCTGATTTTGTAATCAAGAAGTACTGCTGCATGCAGGACTCAGTGTCTCTGATTAAGAATGAGGGATTTGTGCTCCTGGCCCCAAGTTCTGAGGAATTCCAACCTTTCTGCAGCACCACACAACAGTCCTGGTCCCCTGGCTTCAACCCACCATCATGTACAGCACCTCTGCCTGGAGGAAGCAGGGAGGGGAGCCTGATGGGACTCAGGGCAGTGTCCAGCTTCATGAGCCCTTGTTCAGGAGGTGTGAATAGCAGGGGTCCTCTCCTCAGCTCTCTTCTGCTAGACTATGAAGTTCTACTTTGAATTTGTTCAGGTAACTCACAAGGACATGGTCACTGAGTGATTCTTGGTGGCTGAGTGAAAACTGCATGGGACCTGCTCCATGACAATGTGCATTTTGATACTGAAAGTGCCCTCTGGTGCTTTCCTGTGTTGCATTTCTGTTGGCTACATTCTCTCAGTTTCCATCTCGAGTTTCTGTGTACTTCATGATCTTGTGGCCTGGAATGTTATTTTTGCAGATTTTAACATCTTAATCAGTTGACTTTATGGTCTTCAGGGGTGCCATGTGGACCCCAGGACTCTGTGCATGATGAAGCCTGCTCTACCAGTGGCCACACCCCAGGACTGTCATTTTAGATTGTTACAACCAGCTGCACATCTTGGGGAGGCAGGAGCAGAGGTCTGGGTTCTCCAGCATGGCCTGTTGGTCAGCTCAGGACACGTGCTCGACTCATCATCCAACACTCTCCTTACTTCGAAGAGAGCCCTCCTGATCCCTCCTGTTGGCTTTGCTGGATTTGCAGGATGAGTTTACCGCCCATAGCCATGTTATTGGGGTGAGAACAGACAAGCTGTGCTTGCATCAGCCATGGCCCTGTGCCTGTGATCTCAGCCCCTCCCTCTCTCCATCCCTTGTGCTCCATCACAGCCACTGTTTTGCTCTGCTCCTGTGAGGCCAGCTTTTTATACTGAAATGAGAATGAGGCCAGGAAGAGTCTGATTTTCAGGTCTGGCCTTTATTCCTAGTGCTATAACCTAAAATTGGGTCCATGAGCTTTGCATCACTGTGGCAAATTCCTGAGACCATCAACACATGAAAAATAAGCTTTATTTGGCTCATGTCTTTCAATGCTCTAGTCCATGAAGAGAGGAGTCCATTTTATTTACACCCTTCCTGGAAGTGTCAGGGAGCAATGCAGAGAGGCCCACCTTGGGAAAACCACTCACCTCCTTGCTAAGATTCAAGATGGAGGGAGAAAATAAACTGGGGACTGACAACCCCCTTGCAGGTAATGTCCTTAGTAATTGGCATAAATTCCACAAGTCCCCATGTCCTAAGGGATTCCTCACTCCCCAACAGCCCAAGGAGCTGCAGAACAACCTTAGCACATCAAATTTTCGGAGGATAATCATACACCTAATCATTCTATCCTGAACACAAAGATTTACATCCATCTCATGATTCAGGACACATTCAGTCCTCATCCTTGAGTCCCTAAAGGCATAAATGCTCCAGCAGAGCTCCAAATTCCAGTGCAAAGATTCTAAAAAGTTCAGGGAAAACTTGTCTGTGTGCATTAAAATCAAAGAGAGATTTCATATGCCCATGTTTTATGGGAGGGTTCTTGACAGCTCCACAACAGAGCCCAGCTTGACCTAGCTCCCCATATTACCTCTTAGTAGTCTTGGCCCACATTCTGCATCTTCCTGAGAGAGCACTGCTTACTACTGGTTCCTCTGATCCTGGGGTCTCCAAGGCAGCCTTGGCTACAACACAAAACTCCATGCATCACTAGCCAGGGCTGACAGCAGAAACTCTGACTTCTGACACCATCTGTTTCTCCCAGGCTTTCCTTTCAAGTCTCAGTTGAAGCCTCAAAGAACCTGATCCTCCTAGACTTCAGCCTGCCCACAAAGCCAGCATGGTGTGGCTGAGAACAAGGTCAGCTTCAGTAGGGAGCAGGTCTTCCAACCCTTGAATCATGGCTGGGGAAACTCTGATCACCTTGCTGGATGAACAGGGGAAACCATTCCCTTTGCTATCTTGGGTCAAGCATACCAGAGCTTTCTCCCACATGACCTGCCTTGGAGTCTTTCCAAAGTTCATCTCAGCCTCTGAGCTCGGGAAGCTGGGCCTTGTTGATTACTGGGACTCTGATACCACCTTCCATCTTCTGGGTGCAAAGCCCTGTGCTGCTCTCAGTGGAGCTGCTGGCCTTACCCTCCTGGCCACAGCACCTGGGCAGCACCACAAATGTGCTGCTCTCCAGGCCAAACTGCAAAGCACAAGCTCTGCCTGCACTGCTCCTCTCTGCCCCTCCCTGTCCTGCACATGGCCTGACATCAGTAAAAGGTTCACAGACCAGGGCATTCACTGTGTCCTTGACATTGTCTCTATCCACAGTCTGCTCCAGCCTGAGAGAGCCCAGCTCCCACCAAGTATCAGGTAATCCACAAAATGGGATCTTATGTTGTCACCAGGTGTGTCTTCTGTGAGCTGGAAAAGGTAGGTCTATGCAATAGTCAGGTCCAAGGTGAGAGCAAAAGTACAAATACTTCACTCCCTTTTGTCAGATGTTTGTTACTGGACACAGTGAACCACCACTCATGCTTCTGTTTGTGATTTTAAATTCGCACCATGGAGTTAACACTGTCCCCGTGTCATGATTTGGTGCAGGTGTAAAACAAATTAATAGATGATAAATGCCAAACAGAAAAATAATAAGCACAAGTAATTGTATTCCCTCAATGCTACTATGAACACAGTTCTAGCTCATGACACTGCCATCTGCCCTCAGTGATGCTCTACCTGGGTCTCCACCCAGAGCTGCTATATAGCAGGAGCACATGCAAATATGTCCTCCTTCTGCTCATAAAACCCAGCCACCCTGACCTGCAGCTCTGCAGAGGAGCCCAGCCCTGGACTCCCAGCTCAGCCCACTCAGTGATCAGGACAGAACACAGCTGCTCACCATGGAGAGTGTGCTCATCTGGGTTTTCCTTGTGGCTCTTTTAAAATATAATTAATGTAGAACCAGAGATGCTGAGTGTGTGAGTAGACAGGAGTGAGAGAAAAATGAGTGACAGTGTTCTGACCAGGCTGCCGCTGTGTTTGCATGTGTCCAGGGTGACATGCAGCTGGTGGAGTCTGCGGGAGACCTGGTGCAGCCTGGGTTTCACTGAAAATCTCCTGTGCAGCCTCTGGATTCAACTTCAGTAGCTACTGGATGATCTTTGCTTGCCAGACTCCAGGGACTTGGTGTGGGTTGGAGAAATTAACCCAAGTGGTGGTAGCACCTACTATCCAGATTTTGTGAAGGGCTGATTCACCATCTCTAGAGACAAATTCCAAGAACACGTTATACTGAAAATGAGCAGTCTGAGAGCTGAGGACACCACCACCTATTACTGCACTAGAGATACAGTCAGTGGACCTCAGGATGAGCCCAGACACAAACCTCCCTGCAGGGCACCCAGGGCCAGCAGGGGGCGGTCAGTACACAGGGAACTCAGGGTCAGGACAGGAGCAGGTGCAGAGGGGGTTGAGGATGGTTTTCTGTCTGGGTGGGGAGCTTAACCATGTAGAGCTTCCCAGAAGAGCTCTGTGGATTTGTCAATACTAATTTTTAAAATATCTGAAGATAAGAAATTGTTTTATAAGTCACTTTTTCTCATTAAAACTAGTGCATCACAGTTATACTGATAGTCAGGTTTTACTTGACATACTCATGCACACTCATTGAACATAAAGCTCTATTTCAGTCCCTAGTACCTCTTCTTTCCTTCCCTCCTCCCTCCCTGCTTGTTTTCCTCTCCTGACTTCCTTCTATTTTTTATAATTTTCTTTTAATTAACACTACACACACACACACACACACACACACACACACACACACACACAAACACACGAGAAACACATGTGGTACATTCCTACATGAGTAAGATTTATATGTGTGCATAATTACCATTCACATTTGCTCAGCTCACTCCCTGGTTCCTCCCTTTTCCTGTTCCTCCTATGTCACCCTTAGTCACCTTCCTCTTCTCCATGATCTTTTCTATTTCTTGGGATTTTACCTGCCTTTATTTTTCTCATTTTTTCTAGCTTCCACATATGAGAAAAAACACTCAACCCTGACTCCCTCAGTTTTTTTTTTTTTTTTCTTTCTCTTGCTCTCATGTTCTCCAGCTCCATCCATTCCCCATAATTTCACTCAATTTAATGCTGAGTAGAGCTGCATGTTGTATAGAATCCATAATTTGGGACAAAATTTTTTATTGACTGATGTGAAGAATACTGAGAAAAATCCCTAAATCTGGTCAACATGCACAGAAATATATAAATTCAGAAGGAACTTTGGTGTATGTTATCTGACAATCCCTCATGATGAAGTTCTGTGAAACGCACACCCCACACCCAGGCCCCAAAGATGAGGTGTCCACTTCTCATGCATCTGTGTGTGGCCTGTGGACTGGGGTGGCCTGAGCAAGGTCTTGGAGACAAAGTGGCTCCCTTGGCAAAGACTCAGGAGGAAGGGTGTTCAGCTCTGTCTGTATGGACTGTGGAAGGTGGAGGATGGATCTGCCACTGGGCTCAGGACCTGATGGTATGATGTGCCCAGGACCACTCTGACCCCAACTTACTGTGAGTTGAACCCGAGCCTGAGAAGCCCCAGGACACCAGGCTGCTGGGGAGAGGCAGCTTTAGCCTGTCTGGGTTTCCAGCCACGTGGCTGGATGCAGGATCATAGACAATGTTGTCCTGGGCTCTGTCCCAGGTCACATCAGTGCCCTCTCTGTCCTGAGAGTTCAGCTCTAATCTGGGTGAGGATGAGCAGCAGCTATTTGTACTTTCCAGATTGTCCTAAGCTACTCCTGATTTTTTCCATAACTATACATCATTTTGTGTATTTTCCAATAGATGTTAATTGTTAATTCCAATGATTTCCTATATAAAAATTATAAGATACTAAGACTTTTATATTTTATATCAGTGCAACTGATTTCTGTTTCAATCAACAATACATACATACTTCTAATTATTATTAACATTTTGTTTGAGCATTTCAATAGCACAAAATTACGTAGTTTATTTTGGTATATTCGTTGATGCATAAACAAATTTTATGCAAGAGCAGTTGCTTCCTGCCCAATGTATTGGTTAAATAAAATTTCTCTACTTTTTATCATCTTGTCAAATTATCCTCTATTTCTCTTCATACCAAGAACAATTACAATGATTTTCCTTTTCTGTGTGTCCTGATGTCCTTATATATACCTAATATTGATATTATGTACAATACTTTTTTTTCATTAGTGAAAAACAGTGATATTTTATGTGAAAAATAGAATTTCCCCCATTGTCTATTTTCCCCAATGATTTAATTTCTATCTCCTTTGCCTCATTTAAACCTCAGGACTTGCTCAATAGGGCCGGCTTAACTACTTTCTGAGCCGTGGCAGATGCTGGGATGTCTTTTCCTAAACAAGAAACC
This sequence comes from Tamias sibiricus, assembly GCA_025594165.1. NCBI lineage: Eukaryota > Metazoa > Chordata > Mammalia > Rodentia > Sciuridae > Tamias > Tamias sibiricus. The sequence goes on from CM046659.1 coordinate 1,810,250, forward strand.
CCTCACTTGCAGACAGTCTTTATTTTATTTCTTAAGCCTGAATTTAGAAGTATAATATTTGGACTTTTATGAATTAGATTTAGGACTTGACATTTAAATTGTGAAGGACCTGAATAAGCAAAGAGGTTATGTATGCTGTTATTTTTATCGTGTGATGGTGTTTGATCATCAACATCACTAAGAATGTCAGCATCTCTCTCCATCAGACACACAGCTGGTGATTCAACTTGTATTTTCATACTTACACTGAAACCTAGCCCTAGTGAAGCAGAAGGCAGCACCCTGACACATGGGTGCTAGGTGTTATGATGTACCCCAGGCTGTGCACATTTAGCTGTCCATCACCTGTCCCTCCTTGCTGTGGAAGCCCACCAGTCGCTGTGCTCCAGTCACTGTGAAGCACAGCCTGGCTGTGGGCCACAGGTGCACTGTGAGCTCAGGAGCACCAGGACAAGGCCCTCTCTGCACATGGTCCTCAACACTCACCCTCACCCTTGCCCTCCTTGCACCTTCCCATTTCCAGTGGCCACTGTCCCCTCTCTTTCCAGGGACCTGATGCAGTAGCTTGCCCACTTGAGTGATGGTGAGTTGATGGTCTCCCTCTGCCTGATGCATTTCAGTAGGTCCATTTGTTCTAGGCCATGCCCAGTGCAGGAGGGTTAAAATGACATTTTTCAAAAAACATTTTCTTCTTTTTAAATTACATTTTTCTTCTATGGAAAGCATATTTTAAACATCTCTATTCATGGACAATGTGGTGAAAATGAAATCTGCTTCAACACTTATGGAGTTAAGAAGTTAAGCTCAGGCCTCCTGGACTCCACATTACATCTTATGTGTACACTAGGCAGAGGTTCGGTCCCCAAGCTTCAGTCTGTCCCACACTATGTCTCTCCTGGCCTAAGGACATGCTGCACAGGGTGGACTCTCTAGCCAGTTGTTCTCCAAGCTGTTGCTGAAGTTTGTCGACCTACAATGCTGGGTCCCTAGGGGTCCTTGCACTCCAGCACCAGTGTGTGCTGTGTCCAGTCTGTGCAGCTCTGAGCAGCTCCTGAGGCTGATGGTTACAATGAGAGAGCTGCACTGCAGCAGGTTCTGGAGACCAGGGTGCAAACACCCAGGTGCTGCTCCTGACCAGGGCTTCCTGAGGCTGCTCCAGCACAGTGCAGAAAGGCAGAAGGCAAAGAGAGACAGATGGGGCTCTAACACCTGGGTGGTTCTGGGATCACACTGGGGCACAGAATGCAGAAAAGGCCCTCTACCAGCGCTAGGGAATGCAGGTGGCCTGGCCCAGGTTAAGCTATTCTCCTCAATCTGGGAAGTGTTGGATTTTTAACGAAGACAGAAACAAAGTACCCTGTTCAGGTGGCTTTTATTGCTGGAGGATCCCAAAACATTTGTTTCAGATAGAGTAACTCTGCTTTCCCCAGGTCTACAATTTCAGGAGAAGGAAACACTACATCCAGATCATAGATGATAGAAAATATACAGAGACAGAGTTGATGACAGATACATTATAGGTAGATGATATATGATATTTGTTTGATAGATGACTGATAGATAACATAGATAGGTAGATAATTTGATAGATATCAGATAGATAGTGAAATAGAATAAATGAAGCCTGACCCATGTTACAGCACTAAGTCCATGGGAATTCTGATTCATCCTTATCCCAGGACCCTCACAAGAGGAGGTTAACTATGATCATGTGGACTCAGCTCATGACACATGAAAGGGACAACAGAAGCTGGATTTCTCCCTGCCCACACCTGTGCCCAGTGCCCACCACAGATGGCAGCAGCATGTGCACCTGAGGGTTCTGTGCAAATGGATTCTCCTGAGTTGAGGAGGCCCTCACAGGGAGGCACAGCCTTCCCACTGCAGGGATCTTCTGAGCCCAGAGCTGGTTGGATTACTGGAGAGAAGGTGGCAGCAGAGGGGAGAACATGCACAGCACATTTCCACTACAGGATGGATCTGAGAACCTCATCATGGATGTGCACCTGGGAGCTGGAGAAGGGTCAGGGCCACAGTCATGTCCTGGGTGAAAATAAAAAGACCAGATACTCACTCACTCTTGCCAACATAATCTGTTGGACAGAGTGAACCACCACCCATGCTGCTGTGTGTGATTGTAAATTTGCACCATGGAGCCAACAGAGATAGCTCCATTTATATACTTAGGGAGGTGGCAAAAATATACACAGGAGTGATAATTGCAATGAAAAAAGATCACAGAAAAAGCCCTACTTTCCTGAATGCTATTCTGTCCAACAAGATGCACATGATACTCCCATGTGCTCTCAGTGCTGCTTTAGCTGGTCCTCCAACTCCTATATAGTAGGAGAACATGTAAATAAGGCCTCCCTCTGCTCGTAAAAATCAGCCCACCATGACCTGCAGCTCTGCAGAGGAGCCCAGGCCTGGACTCCCAGCTCAGCCCACTCAGTGATCAGGACTGAACACAGCTGCTCACCATGGAGAGTGTGCTCAGTTGGGTTTTCCTTGTGGCTGTTTTAAAAGGTAATTGATGGAGAACCAGAGATCCTGGGTGTGTGAGTGGACAGGAGTGAGAGAAAGAGTGGATGAGTGACAGTGTTCTGATCAGGCTGCCTCTGTGTTTGTAGGTGTCCAGTGTGTGACGTGCAGCTAGTGGAGTCTGGGGGAGATCTGGTGCAGCCTGGGGGTTCCCTGAAGCTCTCCTTTGCAGCCTCTGGATTCACCTTCAGTGACTACTGGATGCACTGGGTCCGCCAGGCTCCAGGGAAGGGGCTGAAGTGGATCTCAAACATTAAATATGATGGCAGTAATACTTACTATGCTGACTCCATGAAGGGCCGATTCACCATCTCCAGAGACAACTCCAAGAACACGCTGTACCTGCAGATGAGCAGTCTGAAAGCCGAGACACGGCCACCTATTACTGTGCTAGAGACACAGTGAGGGGACCTCAGTGTGAGCCCAGACACAAACCTCCCTGCAGGTCGCTCAGGGCCAGCAGGGGGCGCTCAGCACCCTGGGAGCTCAGGGTCAGCCAGGAGTAGTTGCACAGGTGGGCTGTGGACAGGTTTTCTCCATCTGGGGCCTCTCCATGTGCCAGATTCCCAGGGGAGCTCTATGGACATATAATCTGTACTAATCTGCGACCTCTCTGAAAGGAAAAATATGTTATTTTAATGCATACTTCCATTTAAATTAGTGCATCCTAATTATAAGTAATTTTCCATTATGATTAGACATAATTACACAGTCATGGAATATAATTTTTCTTCCCTTCAGACCCTGCTTTTTCCCTTTTCCTCCCCTCCTCTCTACCCTTTCCTCCTTGCCGTTTTCCTACTTTTTTCTCCACAGATCTTTTTATACCTTTGTTCATATTAGTGATTCTTATGAGAACAATAAGGTGAAATTCACTGTGATATCCTCATATAGGTACATAATATTGATTGGTCTATTTGCTTCCACCACTCCTCCCATTTGTGTTCCTCCTACCTCACCCTTAACCCCCTTTATTTTCCTCCTCACCCCTCTTCTTTTTTCCAGTAGGATTCCTCCCAGCAGGTTTTCTCTTCTTGGTCTGGCATTTTCATTTGAGTGTAAACACTCGACATTTCTCCCTCTGAATCTGGCTTATGAAATTTAGCATGATATTCTGCAGTTCCATTCAGTGACTAGAAAATGTCCTAATTTTACAATTCCTTATGGCTGAGTGAAATACTGTTCTGTATATACACAACCTTCTCTTTACCTATCCATCTGTTTTGGACATTTGGGAACATCCATGATATAGCTGTTGTGAGAAGCCCTGCTACAAACATTGATGTGGCTGTATAGCTGTGGTGTGCAAAATTTGGTTCTTTTGGATAAATAGTGTGGAGTGGTAGCTGGGCCATATTGTGGTTAAGTCCTGGTATTATATAAAATGTCCCTTCTGCTCTCTAGAGTGGCAGCACTAATTTGAAGTCCCACCAATAACACATCTGTGGATCTCTATCCCACATCTTTGCCAACATTTATTATTCGTGTTCTTGATGATTGTCTTGTCATTCACAACCTAGTTTCAATTTGTATTTCCTGATTTCTAGGAATATTGAGTATGTTCTCCTATATTTCTTGGCCACTTATGTATCTTCTCTTGAGAAGTGTCTGTTTAGCTCTTTTCCATTTATTTTTGGGTTATTTGTGTCTTGTCACTAAGTGTTTTGGGTTTTTTATATACCCAGGATATTAGTGCCCTATCTGAGGATCAGGTGGCAAAGGTTTCCCATTCCCTAGGTTTTCTCTTCACACTTTCGCCTGTACCCATTGCTGTGAAAATCTTTTAATTTGATACTGTGATACTTACTGATTCTTGGTTTTGATTCTTGCACTTTAGTAACCTGGGTTAGGAAATTGGTGCCTGTGCCAGTACAGAGGAGGATTGGTGCAATATTTGATTCCAGCCCTTGCAGAGTTTCTTGTCTAATTCTTACATTCCTGAACAACATTGAGTTTAAATTCTAAAGGGTGAAAGATAGTGACCTTTTATATTCTTTTACATATTGATATTCAGTTTTCCCAAAACTACTTTTTTTTTTTTGCACACAAAACCTTTTGTTTTGCTTATTAATTGACACATGAATAATTTTGTTCAAAATAATCTTTGCAAAAAAAATTTGGTGATGCTACCTTTTGAAAAGCGATAAGTTCTGCGAAGTGATTTTGTAAACTTTGTAAAGTGCCAGGAAAGTGCACTTATGTTGGTTTGTCTCTATATATTCTCTTTTATTCCATTGGTCTTCATGTCTTCTTTGGTGTCAGTATCAGGCTGGTTATTTTTATTACAGCTCTGTCAAATAATTTGATTTCAGATGTTCTCATATCTCCAGGTTCACTCTTCCTGGTTAATCACTTTACCTTTTTGTGTGTTGTGTGTTGTAATTTTTCCACACAAATACAAGAACACTTTTCTGGTTCTTTTAAGATTTTTGCTGGAAGTGGTTGGAGATTTCATTGAATGTGTGTGACATTTGAGGTAGTTTGGTCATTTAATATTATTAATTCAGATGATAGAAGAACATGGTGGGCCTTTCCATCTCAAAGTTCTTCAAATTCTCCCTGTTTTGTTCATAATTTCTATTGTAGAGATCTTTCACCTACCTGGTTGCCTGATTTCTAAGTTCTTTTAAGGTTTTTATGAATTGGACCATTTTTTCTGATTTCTTTCTCAAATTACTAATTTTGGAAATATAGGAAAGTGGTTTATTTACTAAGTCTGCAAAGTCAGCAGGGTGTGGCTGAGGACAAGGCTGGCCATAGCAGGGAGCAGGTCCTGGCTGCCCTTGAACCTGGGCTGGAGAACCTTTTAGCACCTTGCTGGCTGAACAAAGGAAACCATGCCCTGGGTGGTCCTGGGTCAGGCTGCCCAGAGCTCTCTCCCATATGCCCTGCCCTGCAGTCTTCAAATCTTCACCTCAGCTTCTGAGCTGGGGAAGCTGGGCCTTGTTGAATCCTGGAATTCTGAAACCCTCCTTCCATCCTGATTACTTCTACCTTCCACAAATGAGAGAAAAAACTCAACCCTGGCAATCTCAGCTTTTCTTATTTTACATGCCCTCATGTTTCCAGCTCCATCCTTTCACCATCATTTCACTCCTCCAAATGGCTGACTAGAGCTGCATTTTGTATATAATCTGCAATCTGGCTCGATTGTCCATGGACCAAGCTGAAAAATACTGAATGAAAGCTCTAAACCTGGTCAAAATGCACATAAATATATAAATGCAGAGTAAACCTTGTTGCATATGAGCTTTCTGTCCCTCATGATGAGGTGCTGTGACACCCACACCCCACACCCAGGCCCCCAAATGCAGTGGGGCCCACTCCTCATGGAGTGATGTGTGGCTTGGACACGGGGGGGACCTAAACAATGTCTTGGAGAGAAAGGGGCTACCTTAGCAAAAACCCAGGAGGGACGGTGGTCAGCCCTGCATGGACTCTGGGAGCTACAGGTCAGCTCTGCCAATGGCCTCAGAACTCTGAAGACCCGAGGTGCCCAGCACCATACTGACCCTATTGTGCTGCTAGGTTATCCCTAGCCTGAGAAGCCCCAGGTCACCTGCTGCAGGTGCGCCTGGCAGTCCAACCAGTGTTTGACAAGGATCCACTGGAAGAATGATGTTTGCAAGGACTCATCATCTCGGGAAAATGCCAGATGTATGCCTCTGGGCTCTGGTGACTTTTTTGCACTATTTTCCTAATAATATATTACTCATACTATTCTCTGGTGTTGATCACTGAGTGTGAAAGGAATGCTACGGCATTTTCTAAGAATATTAATAAAACATTAGAAACTATAACCCCTTCCCTACCACAAACAGTAAATAATCTTCTGCCACCGTGTGATGTGTTTTCTTCCTTGGGTGATTGTTATAAACACATATTGTTATATGTAGGAACAGTCACAGAGCCACCTGTTCCTCCAGTCATGAGTATGCAAAAAGCACATAGTCTCACAGTTAGTAATCAGAAACAGAATAAAATTATAGAGCTTCTTACTATAGAAACCCCATGGGAGAAAAGTTCTTTTGGTGCCTGCGACCCCGCTCTAGTAAGATCAGCTTTACTAAACAATATAACAATTATCTAAAAAGAAATTTGCCATGGAAACTGCTGAAACTATTGCCCTCTTGCAAGCCTGAACTTAAAGATTAACTTAGGCTAATAGAGTTAAGAGTCTAGCTTGTTTACCACAGCTGAGCACTATGTCAAGGGCATTTATGATGAAATAGAAACTTAAGATCAACTTTGCTGATTATGTTCATAGCTTAGACATTAAATTAGAACAATAGCAAGGGATGTGGTGGGGGTGTTATTATCTAATACAATCACTTTTTCCAGTAAGCCTGTTCTGTACAAAGAATTCTATGCGTCTTATGCTAACCACATTCTTGGCATGTTAAACTTTAAAAAATGTATAAAAACTGTGTGTGAACTCAATAAACTTGTCAGCATTCTACACTGGCCTTTGAGTCTGTGTGGTTGCTGTCCATCCATCGCTGATGCTGTCTACCCCGTCGCAACCCCTTGACCAGGAAGACCCCCGACCCTGCTAGGGCTGGACCCTGGCAACCTGCTGCTGGGGAGAGGCAGCTTGGAGCCTGCCTGGGTTTCCAGCCATGGGTTGGATTGCAGGGTCACAGACAGGGATGACCTAGGCAATGGTCCTGCTCATGTCAGTGCCCACCCTATGCTGAGAGTCAAGCTCCAGTCTGGGTAAGGATGAGCTTCAGTGATGTTTAGTCCCACAATACTCCTAGGCAACTCCTGGTTCATTCCAAAATTTAAATCATTTTGCGTATTCTCCAAAAGATGTTGATGGAGAGTTATGACACTCATTCTCTATATGAAAGGTGCAAGTTGTTAAAAAAAGTTTTATTTTTAATTTTTATTTATAGTAGTAGTATGTAAAACAGTTCATACTATACATATAGAGCCTCTTTTTACACAAAACAGTTTGTATACAAAGTATATTTGTAGCATTCAAGTCTTCAATCATGTATTTAGAATAATGATATCCATCTTATTTAACCACCTTTTCTTTTTTTCTCCCCTTCCCCATTGCTCCCTCCCTTACCCTCCCTTCCCTTTGACCATTAATTATAGTGTTCCTCTAATCCTCCTATGTACCCCAACACACACACACAAACACACAGACACACACACACACACACACAAAAAAAATCTGTGAACTGGCCTCCTTATATCAGAGGAAAGATTCAGTGTTTGGATTTTTTATATTGACTGATTTCACTTAGCATTATTATATTTTCCAACTTCATCCATTTACCTGTGAATGCCATTATTTTATTCTCTTTTATTGCTGAGTAAAATTCCATTGTGTATATATGCCACATTTTCTTTATCCACTCATACACCGAGGGACATCTAGGTTGGTTCCACAATCTAGCTATTGCGAATTGTGGCTGTGTCACTGTAATATGCTCTTTTTAAGTCCTTTGGGAATAGACCCAGGAGTGGGATTGCTGGGTCATAAGGTGGTTCCATTCCCATTTTCCCAAGAAATCTCCATAGTGCTATCCATAACGGTTGTACCATTTTGCAGTCCCACCAGCAATGTATGAGTGTCTCTTTTTCCCCACATCCTCTCCAACATTTATTGTTGTTTGTGTTCTTGATAGCTGCCATTCTGACTGGAGTGAAATAAAATCTTAGAGTAGCTTTGATTTGCATTTCTCTAACTGCCAGCAATGTTGAGCATTTTTTCATGTATTTGTTGATTAATTGTTTATCTTCTTCTAAGAAGTGTCTTTACAATTCCTTAGCTCATTTATTTAATGGGTTACTTGTTTTTTTGGTGTCAAGTTTTTTGAGTTCTTTATATATTCTAGAAATTAGTGCTTTATCTGATGTGCATGTATTAAATATTTGTTCCCACTTAGTTGGCTCTCTATTCACCTCACTGATTGTTTCTTTTGCTGAGAAGCAGCTTTTTAATTCTCATTAATTAATTCTTGATATTAATTCTTGAGCTACCAGATTCTTATTAAGGAACTTGGAGCCTAATCTGACATGTTGGAAATTGTAGCTTACTTTTTCTTCTATTAGGTGTATTGTTTCTGATCTAATTCCTAAGTCCATGATCTACTTTTGAATTGAATTTTTTTGCATGATGAGAGATACGGGTTTAATTTTATTTTGTTGCATATGGATTTTCAGTTTTTCCAGCACCATTTGTTGAAGAGGCTATCCTTTCTCCAATGTACATTTTTGGAACCTTTGTCTAATTTAAGATAGCTGAAATTATATGTATTAGTCTCTGTGTCCTCAATTCTGTACCATTGTTCTACAAGTCTGTTTTGGTCAATACCATGCTGTTTTAGTTACTATTCCTCTATAGTATAATTTAAAGTCTGGTATGGTGATGCCACCTGCTTCATTTTTCTTTCTCAGGTTTGCTTTAGCTATTCTGGGTCTCTTATTCTTCCAGATGAATTTCATGACTGATTTTTCTATTTCTTTGAGAAATGTCATTGGGATTTTTATTGGAATTGCATTAAATCTGTATAGTGCTTTTGGTAGTATGGACATTTTGACAATTATTAATTCTACCTATCCAAGAACAAGTTAGGTCTTTCCATCTTCTCAGGTCTTCTATAATTTCTTTCTTTAGTGTTCTATAGTTTTCATTGTAGAGGTCTTTCACCTTTTTTGTTAAGTTGATTCCCAGGTATTTTATTTTATTTTATTTTTTGATGCTATTGTAAATGGAGTAGTTTTTATCATTTCCCTATCAGAGGCTTTGTCACTGATGTAAAAAAATGCCTTTGACTTAGGGGTATTGATTTTGTATCCTGCTACTTTGTTGAATTCATTTGCTAGCTGTAAAAGTTTTCTGGTAGAGTTTTTTGGGTCTTCTAGGTATATCATCATGTCATCAGCAAATAGTGCTAAATTGAGCTCTTCTTTTCCTATCTGGATCCCTTTAATTTCTTTCATCTGTATAATTGTGCTGGCCAGAGTTTCAAGTACTATGTTAAATAGCAGTGGTGAGAGGGGGCATCCCTGTCTTGTTCCAGTTTTTAGAGAAAATTCTTTCTATTTTTCTCCATTTAAGATAATGTTAGCTTGAGGTTTTGCATAGATAGCTTTTATAATGTTGAGATATATTTCTGTTATTCCTAATTTTTCTAGAGCTTTGAACATAAAGGGGTATTGTATTTTCTCAAATGCTTTTTCTTCGACTATTGAGGTGATCATATTGGTTTTTATCTTTAAGTCTATTGATGTGATGTATTATGCTTATTGATTTCCGAATGTTAAACCAATCTTGCATTCCTGGGATAAACCCCACTTGATTGTGGTGCACTATCTTTTTGATATGTTTTTGAATCCAATTTTCCAGAATGTTTTTAGTATTTTTGCATCTATATTCTTTAAAGATATTGGCCTGAAGTTTTCTTTTTTGGCTGTGACATTGCCTGGCTTTGGAATTAATGTGATATTGGCCTCATAGAAAGAGTCTGGAAGTACTCCCTCTTTTTCTATTACTTGAAATAATTTGAATAGCATCAGTATTTATTCTTCTTTGAAGGTCTTGTAGAACTTGGCTGTAAACCCGTCAGGACCTGGACTTTTTCTTGTTGGTATTTTTTTGATAGCGTCTTTTATTTCTTCACTTGAAATTCATTTATTTAATTTGTGTATAGCCTCCAGTTCCAGTTTGGGCAATTCATACGACTCTAGAAATCTGTCAATACTTTAATATTTTCTATTTTATCAGAGTACAAGTTTTCAAAGTAATTTCTAATTATTTCCTGTATATCTGAGTTGTTTTTTGTGATATATCCTTATTCATCACAGATGTTAGTAGTTTGAGTTTTTTCTCTTCTTCTTTTCATTAGCATCGCTAGGGGTCTGTCAATTTTATTTATTTTTACAAAGAACCAACTTTTGGTTTTGTCAATTCTTTGAATTGTTTCTTTAGTCTCAATTTTAATAATTTCAGCTCTGATTTTAACTATGTCCTGTCTTCTACTGCTCTTAATGTTGTTCTGTTCCCCTTTTTCTAATGCTTTGCAGTGTGATGTTAAGTCATTTATTTGTTGTTGTTTTCTTTTTTATTTTTTATTTTTTTTTTTTTTTCTCCCTCCCCTTTTACTCCCTCCCTTACCCTCCCTTCCCTTTGACCATTCTAGTGTTCCTCTAGTCCTCCTGTGTACCCCCCCCCCATCCAACAATACTATGAACTAGCCTCCTTATATCAGAGAAAACATTTGGAACTTGGATATTTGAGACTCACTAACTTCACTTAGCATTATGTCTTACCACATTTTCTTAAGTCACTCATTTACTGAGGGACATCTAGGATTGGTTCCACAACCTAGCTATTGTGAATTGTGCAGCTACAAGCATTGAGATAGCTGTGTCCCTGTAATATGCTGTTTTTAAGTCCTTTGGGAATAGACCCAGGAGTGGGATGGCTGGGTCATAGGGTTGTTCCATTCCCAGTTTTCCAAGAAATGTCTGTGTCCTCAATTCTGTACCATTGGTCCACCAGTCTGTTTTGGTGCCAATTCCATGCTGCTTTTGTTACTATTGCTCTATAGTGTAATTTAAGCTCCGGTATGGTGATGCCCCCTGCTTCACTATTGCTTTCTATTTGGGTCTCACTATGAATTTTGACTGCTATTTGGCTATTCATTGGGATTTTTTTTTTTTTTTTTTTTTTTTTTTTCTTTTGGTACTGGGGATTGAACTCCGACCACTGGGCCACATCCCCATCCCTTTTTTGTATTTTATTAGAGACAGGGTCTCACTGAGTTGCTAATTTGCCATTTGAGGCTGGCTTTGAACTCGCGAATGCCTCAGCCTCCCAAAGTTGGGATTACAGGCATGCGCCACCGCGCCCGGCAGACATTGAGATTTTGATTGGAATTGCACTAAATCTGTATAATGCTTTTGGTAGTATGGACATTTTGAGAATATTAATTCTACCTATCCAAGAGCAAGGTAGGTCTTTCCATCTTCTGAGATCATCTATAATTTCTTTCTTTAGTGTTCTATAAGTTTCATTATAGAGGTCTTTCACCTCTTTCATTCATTGATTCCCAGGTATTTTATTTTTTTGATGCTATTGTAAATGGGGTAGTTTTTTATCATTTCCTTTCAGAGTCTTTGTCACTGATGTACAAAAATGCCTTTGACTTATGTGTATTGATTTTGTATCCTGCAACTTTGCCAAATTCATTTACTAGTTGTAAAAGTTTTCTGGTAGAGTTTTTTGGGTCTTCTAGGTTGATTATCATGTCATCAGTAAATAGTGCTAATTTGAGCTCTTCTTTTCCTATCTTGATCCCTTTAATTTCTTTTGTCTGTCTAATTGCTCTGGCCAGAGTTTCCAGTACTATGTTAAATAGCAGTGGTGAAAGGGGCATCCCTGTCTTGTTCCAGTTTTTAGAGGGAATGCTTTCAATTTTTCTCCATTTAAGATAATGTTAGCTCGGTGCCTTGCATAAATAGCTTTTATAATGTTGAAATATGTTCCTGATATTCCTAGTTTTTCCAGTGTTTTGAACATAAAGGGGTGTTGTATTTTGTCAAATGCTTTTCCTGCGTCTATTGAGATGATCATATGATTTTTGTCTTTAAGCCTATTGATGTGATGTATCATGTTTATTGATTTCCGAATGTTGAACCAGCCTTGCATCCCTAGAATAAACCTCACTTGATCGTGATGCACTATCTATTTGATGTGTTTTTGTATTCGATTTGCCAGGATTTTGTTGAGGATTTTTGCATCTATGTTCATTAAAGATATGGGCCTGAAGTTTTCTTTTTTGGATGTGTCTTTGCCTGGCTTTGGAATTAATGTGATATTGGCCTCATAGAAAGACTCTGGAAGAGCTCCTTCTTTTTCTATTTCTTGAAATAGTTTGAAGAGCATTGGTATTAGTTCTTCTTGAAAGTCTTATAGAACTTGGCTGTAAACCCATCAGGTCCTGGACTTTTCCTTGTTGGTAGCTTTTTGATGGCATCTTCTATGTCTTCACTTGTAATTCGGTCTGTTTATGTTGTGTATAGCCTCCGTTTGCAGTTTAGGCAAATCATATGACTCAAGAAATCTGTCAATGTTTTCAATATTTTCTGTTTTATTAGAATATAAGTTTTCAAAGTAATTTCTAATTATCTTCTGTATATCTGAGGTGTTTGTTGTGATGTTCCCTTTTTCATTACAAATGTTAGTAATTTGAGTTTTTTCTCTTCTTCTTTTTGTTAGCATTGCTAAGGGTCTGTCAATTTTGTTTATTTTTCCAAAGAACCAACTTTTAGTTTTGTCAATTCTTTGAATGGTTTCCTTAGTCGCAATTTCATTAGTTTTTGCTCTGATTTTAATTATTTCCTGTCTTCTACTGCTCTTGGTGTTGGTCTGTTCTTTTTTTTTTTTTTTTTTTCCTAGTGCTTTGAGGTGTGATGTTAAGTCGTTTTTTTTTTTTTTTTTTTTTTTTTTTTTTTTTTTTTTCCTCTTAAGGAATGAATTCAGTTCAATGAATTTTCCTCTTACTACTGCATTCATAGTGTCACAGAGATTTCTATATGTTGTATCTGTGTTCTCAGTTACCTCTAGGAATATTTTAATCTCCTCTTTGATGTCTTTTTCAACCCTTGTTCATTCAGTAGCATGTTGTTTAGCTTCCAGTTGTTGGAGTAGTTTTTCTTAATCCTTGTTTTGTTGTTGATTTCCAATTTCATCCCTTTATGGTCTGATAGAATGCAGGGTAGTATCTCTATTTTTTAATATTTTCTGAGCGTTTCCTTATGACCTAATTTATGGTCTATTTTGGAGAAGGAGCCATGTGCTGCTGAGAAAAAAAGTGTATTCATTTACTGAGGGATGAAATATTCTATATATGTCTGTTAGGTCTAAGTTGTTTATTGTTTTAAGGAGGCTTAACGTTTCTTTGTTTAGCTTTTGTTTGGATGATCTATCCATTGGTGAGAGATGTGTGTTGAAGTCCCCTAGAATAACTGTGTTGTGGTCTATTTTACTCTTGAACTTGAGAAGAGTTTGTTTGATAAATGTGGGTGCTCCATTATTTTGGCCATATAGATTTATGATTGTTATATCCTGTTGATGAATCATTCCCTTGAGTAGTAAGAAATATCCATCTTTGTCCCTCTTGATTAGTTTTGGTTTGAAGTCTACCTTATTTGATATGAGAATGGAAACCCCAGCTTGCTTCCACCGGCCATGTGAGTGATAAGACTTTTCCCAGCCTTTCACTTTCAGTCTGTTGATGTCTTTTTCTATGAGGTGTGTTTCTTGGAGACAGCAAATTGTTGGGTCATTTCTTTTAATCCATTCTGATAATCTGTGTCTTTTGATTGGCGAGTTTAGGCCATTAACATTCAGGGTTATTATTGAGATGTGATTTTTATTCCCATCCTTTTTTCATTTGAGTTATGTTCTTTAGCTTGATTTGGTTTCTCTTCTGGTTGGTATTTTCCTTAGTTTAATATCTCCCTTTGTTGATTTTCGTTGTTATCTTTCTCTTCTTCTTCATGAAAAATGTTGCCCAGGATGTTCAGGAGTGCTAGCTTTCAAGTTGTGAAATCTTTTAACTTTTGCTTGTCGTGGAAGGTTTTTATTTCATTTTCAAATCTAAAGCTCAATTTTGCTGGATATAAGATTCTTGGTTGGCATCCCTTTTCTTTCAGAGTTTGAAATATGCTATTCCAGGATCTTCTTGCTTTCAAGGTCTGGGTTGAAAAATCTGAACATAGTCTGATTGGTTTCCCCCTATATGCAATCTGCTTCCTTTCTGTTGTGGCTTTTAGTATTCTCTCCTTGCACAGTATATTAGGCATTTTCATTATAATGTTTCTTGGTGTGGATCTGTTGAGATTTTGTTTGTTTGGTGTTCGGTATGCCTCTTGAACTTGGTTTTCCCATTCATTCCTCAAGTTTGGAAAATTTTCTGTAATCATTTCCTTAAATAAATTACTCATTCCTTTGGCTTGAAACTCTGTCCCTTCCTCTACACCAATCACTCTAAGTTTGGTCTTTTTATGCTGTCCCATAATTCTTGGATATTATGTTCTTGATTTCCAATGAGTTTTGCTGTATAGTCTAAATTCTTCTCTAGGGCATATATTTTGTCTTCATTGTCTGAGGTTCTTTCTTCCGAGTGGTCTACTCTGTTGGAGATGTTTTCAATTGAACTTTTATTTTGGTTTATTGCTTTTTTCATTTCTGGAATTTCTGTTTGGTTTCTCTTTAGAGCCTCTATTTCCCTATTGAAATAATCTTTTACTTCCTGTATTTGTTTTTGGAGTTCTTTGTAAAAATGATCTTTTGCCTCCTGTACTTGCTCCCTCATCTCATTTTTGAGTTCATTCTTAAGTTCCAAAAACATTTGGAATATGTAATTTCTAAATTCCATCTCTGGCATTTGACCAACTGTGTTTGCCGTGGAATCTATTGATGAGGTATCTTGATTTGTTTGTGTCACTTTCTTCCCTTGTTTGTTCATGTTGCTTGTGTGTCTTTTCTTCCTGCACTGTGGGACTTTGACTATTTCGATTTTACCTTAAAGCCTTATGTTGTTCCTGTAGTACAATGCTATCTGATCCCCTTATAATTCCTTTACACTTTAAAACTTAACACTTTCTATTCAGAAAATCCAAGTTTGATCACAATGTACAAATTTTGTTAACCCAGATATTATTTCAATTTACTCTGTATGCTTCTGATGGGGTTTTATAGCTTCAAGTATTGGATACAGAGGTGTTATGTTTAGGAAGAAGGAAGTGTCTTGAATTGTTCTTTCTTGGAAATCATGAAAAGGGAGTTCTATTGAAGTGGTTTAGTGGAAGTAGTTTAGTATCAGTAGAGGAGAGAAGAAAGGAATGGAGTAGACAATTAGGTGGAAAAACCAATTTATATATAAAGTAAGATGGAAAAGAAAAAAAAATGATAAAAGAGTAGAAATTGGTGTGAGAGAGAGAGAGAGAGAATCAAGAAAATAGAGGGTAAACTATATATAACACCGCTTTACTATCCAGTTCAATTGCTCTGCTTCTAGAAATCCCAAGTTCTGTGTATAACTTGTTTTTGCCTCTGTTTAGTATGCACTGGCAGGGTGTAAATATGAAAGATGAAAGAGGAAGAAAAGATGCAAAAGTGGGAGGGAAGAAAAGAAGAAAGAAAAAGGAGCAGAAGCAAACAAAGACACTGATAATCAGTGCAAAAAAAAAAAAAAAAAAAAAAAAGGCAAAACAAAACAAAGCCAAAAAAAAGAAAAAGAAAAACAAACAAACAAATAAAAAAAACCCAAAAACCAATAAAACAAGCAAACCAACAACAACAACAAGAAAAGTCGAACCCCAAGTCTCAAACAAACGGGCCCTGGGAAGTCCCCTCTTTTTTCCTTTTCAGTTTAAGCCAATTGTATCGGTTCACGTCTAGACAGTCTGTGATCCTGTTAGTGGAGTCAAGGCTGCACCTTAGGCCAGTGGCCGAATAGCTCAGGGGAAGATTGGCTCAGAGGGGTTGTGTGTCAGCAGATGAATGACACCGGGTCGGGGACCCTCCAGAAGGCACCCTTTCCCAATGCCCACCCACAGTTGTAGCTTCCTGTGGCCGCTGCACTGGCCTCAGACACGCCCTCCCCTGCTGGTTACCCAAACCTCACCCAGGTGTGCATTGTTTTCAGAGTGTTGGTGGCTCCCTGGATGTCTGTAGCTGTTCTTCCTTTCTGTCTTTTCCCCTTTGTCTGGGTCAGCCACTATACTTCTCAAAGATGGGGGTGGTCTCCTCCCACACTCATCAGCAGCTCTGCAGACCCTTGTGTCAGTCCAGAGCATGCGGGAACGGCTTGGCAAGCTGTGCGAAAGAGCTCTACGTGTATACCACCCACGCCTCTAGGCTTCTTTCTAACCCTCCTTGCTGATCAGTTTCAAAGCCGCTGGGTGATATCTCCTTGCCAAGATGGTATCATGCAGCTGCACCTGCCTGCAGCACAGACAGCGCTGCTTCACACTGTGGATTGCTGTGACTCTGCCCCTGCTCATTGTGGTCCGGAGAACATTGTATTTCACTGTCCAGAGGTGCACGAATGTCTCAGCTCTCTTTCAGTTGTAATAGAATTGCTAGTAATGCGTTTGAACTTCCCACTCCGCGTCTTTCAGCACCTGTGTTCAGAGAGCACCTCCCTCCTGTGGCCATCTTCCGCTATCTCCCTGTTGTTTTCTTTTAATGAAGGAATTAAGTGCAATAAATTTTCCTCTTACTACTGCCTTCATAATATCCCAAAGATTTCTATACGATGTATCTGTGTTCTCATTTACCTCTAGGAATTTTTTAATCTCCTCCTTGATGTCTTCTTAAACCCCTTGTTTATTCAATAGCATGTTGTTTAGCTTCCAACAGTTGGAGTAGTTTTTTTTTTATTATTTTTTTTTTTTTTATTTCTTGTTTTATCATTGATTTCCAATTTCATCCCATTATGGTGTGATAGAATGCAGGGTTGTATTTTTTTTTTTTTATATTTGCTAAGAGTTCCCTTGTGACATAATATATGGTCAATTTTGGAGAAGGAGCCATGTGCTGCTGAGAGAAAGTGTATTCACTTACTGAGAGATGAAATATTCTATATATGTCTGTTAGGTATAACTTATTCATTGTTTTAATTAGGCCTAAAGTTTCTTTATTTAGCTTTGTTTGGATGATCTATCCATTGGTAAGAGATGTGTGTTGAAGTTCCCTAGAATAACTGTGTTGTGGTCTTTTTTACTCTTGAACTTGAGAAGGGTTTGTTTGATGAATGTAGGTGCTACATTATTTGGGGCATATAGATTTATAATTGTTATATCTTGTTAATAAATTGTTCCCTTAATTAGTAAGAAATATCCATCTTTGTCCCTTTTGATTAGCTTTGGATTGAAGTCTACCTTATTTGATATGAGAATGGAGACCCCTTCTTGCTTCTGCAACCCATATGAGTGATAAGACTTTTCCAGCCTTTCACCTTTAATCACTTGAAGTCTTTTTCTATGAGGTGTGTTTCTTGGAGACATAAGTTGTTGGGTCATTTATTTTAATCCAGTTTGTTTATTTTTCCAAATGGTTTATTTCTTTCTAGTTTGCCCCACTGAAACCTCAGAACTTGCTGTCGAAAACTGTCATCTCCTTCCTGAGCCCTGTGGATTAAGGGATCCCTTTCCCTAAACCTGATCCTTCTCACCTGCACCCAGTGTGTATTTGATTGTTTTAGGCTGCTTTTCTGAGTATTATATTTGGTGGTGCTGGGGACTGAAACCAGGTCCTTACTCATGGAAGCAAGCACTCTACCAAGTGAGCTATATCCTCAGCCCCTGTGTATAATATTTGGACATATTATATAAATTAATTTATGGACTTGTCAGTTGAATACATACTGAAAAACCCGAATAAGCATTCATGTTGTATGTTGCTGTCTTTCACACAGCTTGGTGAGGCCACTCCATGACTATGTTGTCCTCTCTTGTGATCTCAGTGTCCTGCCTTGTTGGGCTTGGTGTAGCGTTTATGTTGGCAGACATGAATGTCATTGGAATTCATAAATTTTATTGCAAAATATTATATTTTCAGAAAATTACATTAACCTGCTTTCTACTAGGTGGCCTATGACCATGCTAATCAAGTCTGTTCCTGTTTGGAGATTTCTGCTGCTATGTGTTCATCACTAGCTATTGTTTGCTGCCCTAAGGAAACAGATTCCTTGGATTCACCCTGTGCTTGGATCCCCTCACATGTAGTTCCTTGGGCTGCTCCTTGCATAGGATCCTACTCTCCTCTCTCCATCTGCACCCAGAGCTCTGTAAATTGACAGATTTTCGTCAGTGCCATGGTTGGCAAAGAGGACTTCCCTGGTATTCTCTCCAGCATGGGACTAGGCTCATATGCAGGGCCACTGGGGAGGCTCCTGTGTGTCCCTGCTGCAGTGGGGAGGTAGTCCTGGCCCACGTTGTCACCTCCCACCCACTACAGTGACCTGCCTCTCCTTGTTGATGCCTTCCCCTATTGCCACCTCCCTGTGATGCTGCTCCTCTGAGGACTAGATTCTTGTTCTGGTCTCTTCAGACCAGAGTGCTGGTCCTGAGGGGAAGGCAGGGGGTGGTCTGGAGAGCATTTCCCCCTCAGTTCCTATTTTCTGTGAGTTCCAAGAAGAACCCTTGTAGCTGGTTTAGTGGGTTTCCCTGTCTCTAACTGTCACATGGAACAAGGTCTTTCATCAGATCACTTGGTGAGTCTGACGTTTTCCTCCTAGCAAGATGTCCCCACTTCAGTCCATTTTCCAGGAAGTGACTTCATTTCTCTTTTTCTTATGGCTACTGGGAGCTAACTTGGGCACAGAGGACTCCTTTCCTCTGTCCACCCCTGTGTGGATGGCACCTGGCTGGTTCTACACCTGGATGCTGGGGCTGTGCTGTAACATTGGTGTGTGCACACCACCATTCTCTGATGACATTAGGACTGTGGGTCAGCACTGAGGTGTAAGAAGCTGGTCCTATGATGTCTCCACACCTGGTCTCCTGGGGACTGTACCCAGGGCTGCCCACGGTGTTCATCCTTGTCTGCAATCTCACACCTGTGGGTGATGATCCTTCTCTCCCCTTTTGACCACGGGTTGCTGTTGTCCTCTGCATGGTGGCCATTCCCTCTGCAGTGAGATGATCCCAGTGGAATTTGGTGGGCATTCCCTTGATTCCTAATATATTTAAACTTTTTCCTATATTTGTTGTCCACTTTGATTACTTCTGCTGGAAAATGTCTGTTTAGGTCATTTGTGCATTTGGTCATAGGGTTAGTGTCTATTTCTGGATTTCACTGAGTTCCTGAATATCCCTGACATCCACCCCTGTGAGATGAGAAGGTGGCAAAGGTCTTAGACTCTGTAGCCTCCTTCCTCTAGTTGTTAATTGTTTCTATTGTCAGCAGAGGCTCTTGCATTGGAGGACATCCTTATTATGGACCCTCAGACTTGTTTCTGGAGTCCCAAGTGTTGTGGCATCTTCTATAGCATTTTAGTGGCATCTTCCTTAAGGACAGGAAAAAATCAGTACAGTCTATGGTGGTATGCTAATAATATGCTGCCCTCAGCAATGATGATTGGGAGCCCTATGAACTAGACCATGGTCCTTGACAGGATGTGGAAGTCTAAATCATCCATGGGAAGCTTCCCAAAGTTGACTGTTCTGTCTCATGTCTTCCCCTCAGCCGCCATGGCTTGCTGGCCTTGGGTAAGTCCACAAAGTGCTAGAGTGGCAGCCAGAGATGGGTAAGATCTTCAGAAGAGAAGACAACCTAAGATAGGCGCACTCTCAAGTAGGGTGGACTCCCATCAATAAAACAGAAAAGGGGAAAAGAAATGTTGGGGACATTAAGAACACGTCAGCCAAAACATGACTTCCTGATATATGGACTTGGCCTAGCCCAGGGGTGCCCTGACACATGACAAAAAATCAAACCATGACAAGGATAGGCTAATGGTTGTTCCTCCAATGTGATCTGCTCGTGTTTCCTATGCTTACCCTATAACCTTTTTATTGATAAAACCCTCTATTTTTCATGAAGATATCATGGAGCTGAAAGAGTTAACTTCAACTGCGTAGGTTCTTCTATTTACTTGCTGTTCTGTTCTTTATTCATATATATGGCCACCAAATGTCACTATTTCAATTATTTAGATCAAGACTAATTCTGTAAATTTAAATCTAAGCTAACTACATAAAGTAAAAATTAGAACCTTTTTCTATAAGTACTTAGTTTCTAGTTAATAAGCTTTAAGAGTCTTTTTGTGATTAAAAATAGATTTATCTTACTTTTAGAATAGATATAAATTCCTTAGAGTAAAAAAGTACTTCAGAGTTAACATTCAGCCTTGCCTCCCCCCTTTCCCTGCTTCTAGGTTTTATAAACAACTGCTATAAAAGAAAAACGATAGTACTTTGGAATCCCAGACAGAGAAAGTTAACTTTTATCAGACAGCCTAACTGGTGTGCAGAGAAAACAGTTTCAGGGAATCCATGAAAAATAAATTTTACACAGACTAATTCGATAAAAATGACAAAATTATAATATGCCCAGACAGTCACGTACAGGGCCTTGAAAAGGTTTAAGTGACCTCAAAACCTTGAAATATATAAAATAAGAAATTTAATATGTCTAAAATGTAATCTATAAATTAAGTCATGTTTGTAATGAAATCACAAAAAAAAGTATAAACAATTTGTACTGCCAAAAATTATGCTTAAATACCTACAACAAAGTGAAAGTAGAGAGAAGATTCAGCAGCCTAACTCATTGTCTGTGTGTGCTGATTTCTTCCACCACCTGGCTGACTCCTTTACTTCATGCTACATTGAGCGCTGGCGTAGCACCCCCGGCTGATCACCACTTTGGCAGCCCCCCGATAGATCGTGCTACATTGCACTACTTGCGGAGTCCACCACGGACTCCCGCACCAGGAGTACTATAAAGATGACCACCTCTGTGCCAACATATCTCAATGTTGGGCCTGTGATCTCCTAGCATTGGAAGAGGTTCTGCTCTAACGCCCAGGTCTGTGCTGCAGTTCACTGAATTTTGGTGCAGGGTGAGAGCTGGGCACCTTGCTTCCTTCTTCTATATGTGGATATGCACCTTCCCTAAGCCTTGTGTTTAAAGACTGTCTTTCCTCCAGCATAGGTTTTGGTGCCTTTACCAAGGATCAAAGGATGGACATCCATGTGGATTTTTCTCTGTGTCTTTTGGGATGATGCATCCCCTGTCTGTTTTCCTGTGTGTTCCATGCTGGTTTGTTACTATGGCTATGCAGTGTATTTAAAAATGGAAGTTTTGATACCTCCAGTATCATCAGATTTCTAGGCTGAGAGGGAGGTGGAGAGGGTGGCCCAGAGGGTACCACGGGAAAGCCAGGCAGCCCCAGCAGCATTGAGCAATCAGACCCTCGGAGAGACTCAGGACCATTGATGAGGGGCTTCCATAACTCGGAGTCCACCTCCGTAAAACAACAGCAGTGGCAAGTCTGTTCATATTAGCAAAAGACCTGAGCTTACCTCAGGAAAGATGGCAGCAGGGAGAAGAGCAAATTAGCAACAGTATGTAATGATTCCCAGCCCTTGTTCCACAGTGGACAGGAGCAGCATACTCACCCTCAAAGGCAATGGACAGCACCAGAACCCTCACAGCAACAGGCAGCACAGAACAGAAAAGCCCTGCATGCGGTGTTCACCATACAGCAGTGTTATCCTGGCTCAGCATGCTCTGCAGGTGAGTCACCTGATACCTAGAGGAGGTCTCTGTGACTTAGGTGACAGGAGCCATGCACAGGAGGTTCCTCAGGACAGGCAGAAGTGAGGGAGAATGAGCTAGGTGAGAAAATCCAGCTCTTGTCCAAAAAGCCAAGGATGAAAGAACAGCCCCACAGAAACACTGAAATCCTGTAAGGACAGAGAGAGCAGGGGTTAGCCTCCCTGAATGTGTGCAGGCAGTGGAGGCCATGCTCAGAAAGCACCTCTGGTGCAGCAGTTGCCACAGTGAGGAACCCTCATCAGTGAGCTGCTGATGTAGTCTGAACTGGCAGCACAGCAGGAGGACAGCCAGTCCCGTCTTCTCCTCCACAGACACCACTCTGTCCCTTGGTGCAGAGTTTTTTCCCAGCAGACTTTGCACACTGAGGGCTCCCAGGTGGACTCTCACCTGCTCATGAACACCTGCATGCACAGGTCAGGAACTGGGGTAATGACCACCCACCTGTGGATAAACCTGCACAGCACACTTGAGTCCCCAGGAGCCTGTGTTCTCCTGCTTCTAAGTGTCTGCAGGGAGCATTCTGGTTCTCAGGAAGACCATGGCCCTGTAGGAGAATGTCTGCCCTGCTCATTATAACTATGGCCTTAGCTGAGCCTTTGCCACCAGATGCCTCCAGCTTCCCCTACTGCTGTCATTTAAAACCTCCTCACATACACTTTTCTCACAGGTTGAGGGGAAGCATTTCAACAAGTTCACGATTTCTCTCTGCATTTACTCATGTTTACAGGAAAAACCACAAGGTGTATTTCTAGATCTGTTAACACAGCACCCTGGGAAAGCACAGGGAAACCCCACTTAGATTTCTCACCTAGGTATTCTTGCTGACAGGTGAGACGAGACGTAGTGTTGGGGTGATGTAAGCTGCCTGTCATGGCCAGCCACAGCGCTGCGGGAGAAAAACTCGGAGGCAGAGTAAAGCTATTACTACTTTTACTTCTACTTTCTTAGAACTTAGAGAGAGAAAGAAAGATTTTTCTTCTTCTTAGAAAGAGCTTAGAGAGAAAGATTAGAGAGAGATTAGAGAGAGCTTTCTTCTTTCTTCTTTTCTTCTTAGCTTAGAGAGAAAGAAAGATAGAGAGAGCTTAGCTTAGAGAAAGATTATTTTTTAGAGCTTCTTTCTTCTTTCTTCCTCGGGAGCCTCGGCCTAACTCTGACTAGCAATTACTTCTTCTATCTGGTTTCTCTTCTGTAACTGCTCTGCCTACGTTCTGGCCGCTCTGATTATTTTCTTCTCCGACCCGTACTCTTCTCCTGACCGACCGAGCGACTGCACGACTGACTGAATGAATTCTCCTAACTCGGACCGCTTTCACCCAGTTATATACCTTTATCTTTGTGGGTGCCTCACGTGCATTTACAGGTGTGTCACATACACATCAGGTGGAACTTATGGCTTCCAGCTAGCCACAATAGCCCTTCCTAATTGGGGCTCCTTCAGGGTGAGGTCAGGTATCTAGGCTTGTTTGTCCTCTGGGACCAGTGCAGTCCCCAGAGCTGGCATGGGTCACAGAACAGTGTCCTCAGCAGGCTGCTGTCCTGCAGGGCCTCCCCACTCAGCACATGTGACTTCCACACCAGGCCAGGAGGATGAGGACATGGAGTGCCCCAGCACCCACAGGCTCTGTGCCTGTATTCATGCCTTGCTCCTGTGTCTCATCTCAGTTATGACTGACACAGGAAGACTGGTGTAAAGGGAGGGTTTCTACTGTGTAGACACTAGGTGCCTGTTGATTATGAGGACATGAGTCTGCAGAGCAGGGCCAGGGAGGAATCTAGAACCTTCCATAGGACCATGGTCCACAGAGCCCTGACCATCTAGTGTCCACAGAGGGCCATGCTGTGCCCTGACATGATATAACCTGGGCAAAACTGTCAATGACCCATTGCACCCCTGCCCAGCCCCATCCCAAACCCTGCCCTGGAGTTTACAGAGCAGAGCAAAAGCACTGAGGAGTCCACCTCCTGTCCTCCTCTCCACAAGGCTGTGCACTCCTGCAAGAAACACCACTTATATGTGGTGCTGCCTAACCCTGAGCACTGAGCCTCCTTATTCCTGGATGGCAGGTAGGTGGAGGACCAAGCAGGAAGCAGGAAATAACCCTGAGGGTGTTTTTAGTGCCTCTGTGAAGCACAAAGCAAATACACCCTGGGAAGGACTATGGCCCTGCCCTCTGCTTGCCACTTGTATCCTAGGCCTCCCCCATGCAGAGCAGCCCAGTCTCAGGCTGAAAGCTCTGCCCTGGCTGAGCAGCCCCAACTTCTTCTTATGAGGCCTCAATTTCAGCATGAAAATCCTGGTGCTGTCCTTCTCCCAACCGTGTGTGAGTCCAGGGATTTCAGGAGGGGACATGGACATGCAGACCCTGGTGTGATTAAAGGAATGTGAAGTTTTTGTCCCCACATGTCCTGTCCCTCTTCAGGTTTAGGAGAACCTCGCCTGGTAAAGTTCTTATAGGCCTGCCCCTAACCTGTGCTCTCTCTGGATTCTCTCTGCCAAGCCATAGTGTAATTTGGATCTGACATGCTCAGTCAAAGTCCTGGAGTGGATGATAATGAGAGAGAATGGTAAAAGCAGATACCATTACACACCTGTTCCTGAGTTCCCTGCTGGTCTTAAGTGCTCCCCGATGATACTGAGCACATGCTGGTCTTTCTTCCTAAGTATCTTTTTCAGTTACTCCTGCAGGAGTTAATACCTGCACTGGTAGAGAGTCAGCATCTGCAGGGACACTTCCAAGAGCCAGTTTTCATTAGCACTCAACAGGGTGAAACCTGTGGATATGGCTGTGTATTCCAGTGGGAGACAAACAGTCAGGGGAAATGAGGGTGAGCTCAGGTGGGATCCTGGTGCAGGGGGCACTGAGGACAAGTAGGGAAAACTGAGGAACAGCAGGTGTGCTGAGGACACCCAAGGGAACTGAGGACCATCAGAAAGGGTTGAGTACCAGCAGGGAGCTGAGGACCAGCAGGGAGCAGAGGACCAGCAGGGAGCTGAGGCAGCAGGTAGCTGAGGACCTGCAGGAGGACTTGAGAACTGCAGGAAACCCAGCACCAACAGAGGAGGACATGACTTGCAGGTGTAGCTAAAGAGCAGCAGTGGGGCCAGGACCACCAAGGGAAGCTAAGGACGAGTAATGGACATGTAGGATCAGCAGGCAGCTCAAGACTAGCCAAGAGCAGTTAGGATTATCAGAGGGAGCTCAGGACTAGCAAGAGCCTTAGGAGCAGCAGTGAACTCAGGGACACCAGGGGATGAGAAGAAAAATGAAAAACTCAGGACCAGCAGGAGGAGATCAGGATCAGCAGGGACTTCAGGTCCAGTAGTGGGATGCTAAGGACCAGGAGGGGACAATCAGGAGCAGTGGAGGGAGATCAGGACCAACAGGGTCTTCATAAGAAGCAGGGGGTAAATAGTACCAGGAGGGAGCTCAAGGACCTTCAGCTTCAGATCTCAGCCCCAGGAGAAGGAAGAAGAAATGTCCTGGGCAGGATTTATTTTACATATCTTGGTTGATCTTTTCAACTCAGCAATTTCTCTAGCCTCTAAATGCACTACTCAATTTTTATCAGTTTTATTTTCAGTAAATAATATTTGGTTTTGCTATGCTGCATTCAATTTCCTGTGATGCTTAACATATTTTCTAATGTCTATGTTAAGTTCTGAGTGTCCCAACTCTGAAGGTCACATCAGACCTCCTCAGCCCTGGGAGCCAGGTCTAATTCAAGTTCAAAGCTGTTGTATTTTTGCAGCGTTCCATGGCCATGAGCTACCTGGGAAGGCATTGTCACCCAGCCCCCATTCACAGGAGTTTCCCTGAAACCTTCCTTTTGCTTCTGCCTCATCTTGAACAAATGGTCTTCTGACCAGCAATGGAGGGCCACATGCCCTGCAATGTCTCTGTATTGTGGCTGTGCTTATTGCAATGATCCCCAAGAGTTCTGCTCCAATGTTCTCTGGATTTCCAATGTGCAGGAAGGCTGGAATGAACAAGACACCAGGGATTTTGGCTTGGGAGGCTGATGCAGGTGGATCATGTGTTCACATCCAGCCTCAGCAACATGGAGGCACTAAGCAACTCAGTGAGACCTTATTTCTCAATAAAATACAAAACAGGGTTGAGCGGTGGATAAGTGATTGAGTGCCTCTGAGTTCAATCCTGGTAGAGAAGAGAAAAATGTGGAAAGTGGATGGGAGGGGGAGGAGGAGAGGTGCGATGAGAAAGAGAAGGATGTAGAGGAGGAGGAGGATTTAGGTGAAATATAACTTAGAGAGAAAACAAGTGAGTTATAAGAAATTATTTTCCAAATATTCCTAACAGCAATCTTGGCCATGGTTTCAGCATTAATTGGTCAGCTCCATCATGATCACAAACTAGAGAAGGAATCATCTGAACTGGAGAAAAGGCCACACAGTTCATGGGTGAGGAATAAATGGAGGAGACTGGAGAGATATGTTGAATACATAAAATATTGATCATAACAGAAATAAAGGGGTGCATAAAATGAGGTTGATGGTCAATGCAATGGATGGACATGGGATTTCAGGTAGGGCCATGTGAAGTCTTGGTTAGCATGACCCCAATGGCTCACACATGGCACATGTGTGGTGGGGAAGGCATTCTTCCATAGGTCAGGAGGTGGACTCATCTGAAGACGTCTCCCCTTTGGTATACCTGGAAAAATAGCTTTTGAAGTCAGATGATTTGCTAGAACATGGAAACTTCACCCACTGGCACACATGGCTTTTCAAGTGGTGAAAACATGGAGACCAGCCAGGTCTTACCTAAGCCACCCCAGGACCAGAAAGTGGGTGTATGTAGGTTCAGTGTTTGCAGTGAGGTCATGATCAACATCACAGAGAATAAGGAGAGGAGCCAATATGCCTTATTAGTATGCTGTGTTTACTCATTGAGGCAGGAGATCAATTACTGAAACTCAACAGGAGATCAGCAACTACACCTGCCCTCTCAGTGAAACCCACCTCACTAGAGAGAGTGTCCACTGTCTTCTACAAATGATGGGCTGGGGCCAAGGTAGGTGTCACTGAAGTTTTGCTGCAAAGAAAAGGGGACCTGGGCCTCCCTCCCTCACCCCAGCCTGCCCTGCATGCAGTCCCTGTCTGCTGTCAGCCTGGCTCTGTTGCTCTGGGTGGACTCAGTGGCTCTCAGTCCCGGTTTCAGCTGAGAGCTGCCTCTTCTCCCATGACTTTCAACTGGTTCAGCACCTCCATCATGTCCACTCATGGTGGAAATCAGAGAGCAGGACAGGTGAGGGGAAGAGCACAGGGCAGACTCCCACCCACTGCTGACCACAAGCATTGGCTGGATAGTCAGGAGGACCTGATGGGCAGAGGATGAGGCATGTCAGGGGACACACAGCATGAAGCCCCACTCCTCCTGAGACCCTGCATCCTACTCTCCTGCTCAATCTGTAGCCCCCAAATCTCAGAGATGAAAAAGAAGAACTAGACTGAGAACAAAGGGAGAGCTCTTTTTCTGGAAGCGGGAAACACAGTTCTTAGCTCAGTGTTCCTGTTCAGTCATAATAGCGGGCTTCTCATTCAGGGCTGGGAGGAAATCCTGGGTCCTCCTGCATGCTATTCATGTTCCTTCCACACTTAGACCCTCCTGGCACATTAAGCCTTGTCTCAGTCCATCCACAAAGTGAACTTGCTGTGCCTCACTCCCTGACCTGGAAACACTCAGCACACCTGGTCTCAATTTGCACAGAGAGTACTGGGTCCACCCCTCACACACATGGTCCCTGGTAGTGTGGGGTGAGTCACCTGAGTGTGCACCTAGGAAGGAGCTGGGTACCAACAGCAGAGTCAGAACCAGGACAAGTCACAGTCACACACCTGTGAGAACAGGAGCCCATCTGTGCCCATCCTGAGGTCCTTGAACATGAGGCTGGGCCAGCTTGGCCAGATGTCAGGGGATTGTCCACCCTGACCCTGTGGTATAGCCACTTGCTGCACTCAGGACCTCTCCTCTATCCTGCGTCCTCCACAGCTAGCAGCTTTCCTTGGAGAGAGAGCATATGACTGGCATCTCTTGGTTTCTGGAGTGTTCATTCAAGTTTAGCTTCACATCCACAGCTCCAAGAATAATCTTCCTCAGGATGATCACAGGGATTCTGACTATTCAGGCCTCCCAGAACTTCCTTTGAAGGACCAGTGGGAGGAGCCTCAAAGAGCTGCAGAACCAGCACTGTGTGCAGAACACCAAGGTGTGCTGGAAGCTCAAGCAGGACAGAGACCCTGGGGTCATGGCTGCTGTGGCCTCTGAGAGCCCAGGAGGGAGCATGGTGGAACCACTTCCTAGTCCCCTGTCGTATGTGAGATGCCCACTGTCTCCTCTCAAAGGGTTTTCCCTCTGCTTTCCTGACCTGACATGGTGTGCTCTCCTGTCCTTGGCTCTGGCATCCTGGCTGTGGGCAAGAGATAGCAGGGAAACCCATGGACATGGTGAGCTTGCTGGGGAAAGGCAGGTGAGGACGTGGACTGACCTGAGTGGGGTTCGGGCAGGCTGTCTGCACGGCCAGCCTCAAACACTCAGGCAAGAGTGGGGGGGGCTGGGCTCAAGATTCCCTCCTCTGCAGTCTCCTCTGACTGCAGCCACCCTGCCAGGCTGTGCTCCTGTGCTCCCTCTGAGCCCTGTTTGTGTCTCAGTGAGAGACAGGTTGTCTCTAGGATGCCCAGATTAGTGTGGACTCTTTGTCCTCCTGCCTCAGCCTCCTCTGTACCTGGGGATACAGGTGACCTCCACCTGCCAGGCTGATCGTGGTCCACCTTTGTTTTAGGAAAAGAAGCATTTAATAATGTGAAGAGAAAGCCTACAGAATAGGAAAAAAAATTACCACATGCACCTCAGATAGAGCATTAATCTGTAGGATATGTAAAGAATTCAGAAAAGTTAACACCCAGAAAACAAACAATCCAATCAATAAAAGGGCTATGGAACTGCACAGACACTTCAAAGAAAAAGAAAATATAATCATCAACAATTCTAGGAGAAAATGTTCAACATCTCTCACAATTAGAGAAATACAAATCAAGACTACTTTAAGATTTCATCTCACTCCAGTGAGAATGGCAATCGTCAAGCACACAGGCAACAATAAATGTTGGCAAGGATGTGGGGGATAATGCTCACCTGTGGCTTCCATTTCTAGTTTTTAGAGGAATGTCCATATTGCTTTCCAGAGGGATTGTACGAATTTGAAATCCAACCAACAACATTGAGTGTGCACATCACTAGAGGAGTGTGCACAACACTAGAGGAGTGTGCACATCACTAGAAGAGTCTGCACATCACTAGAGGTTTGGACATCATTAGAGGAGAGTTTGCATCACTAGAGGAGTGTGCAAAGGAGTAAGGTATTTGCATATCACTAGAGGAGTGTACACAACTCTAGAGGAGTGTGCAAAAAAACATAGGACTGTGCTCACTGTTTCTGTGGTTCAATAGCCTGTGAATGGTGGGGAGAAGCAGAAGCCACTGCCAGCACTTGCAAATACGGCTACTACAGCAAGGACAAGGCTGTCAACCCCAGCTGCAGCATAGGTTAGACCTGGTTGAAATGCAGCCTGAACTTCTTGTTTGCAAACTACATTTCTGATCATTTCTGCTCATTTACCATTTAAACAGAGAAGACACAGCTGGCCTCTAATTTGACACGGCACCAGTGCTGCCCACAGGATTAAATGCAGGATCACATCTTCCTGACTCTTTCTCAGGGCAGGTTGGTAAGCTTCTTTGGACTGAGCAGATTGCTCCTGTTTGAACGCAGTCTGCAAACCTGAGGCCACGTTGAGTTTGTCTCCCAGAACATGGTGGCCCCTCCTGGTTCTTGAGGAGTGCACTGGCTGGCCTTGCCTCACCTGGGGAGTCTGGCCAGGCAGCTTGTGCTCCTGTAGAACTAGTGGCTGACCAGGGATGTCCCCAGTGCCCTGCTGGGAGGTGGGTTGAAGTCCAGGTTATAGACCCTTCCTGAGGAGGGAGTGTCCAATCTCACATGAGACGGTCTGTAGGTGTTTCATATGGAGTGTTCAAGGTGACACTAGATGCAGTCACAGGCTTGGTGACCATCAGACATTTGTGCTTGTTTAGGCTGTTCACCAACTTTTGCCCCATAATTTACTCAGCGTGGACACATTTCTTTCCTCAGCTTTATCAAAGTAAAATTAGCAGACAAATCACACACATTCAGCTTCCAGCACGTTTCCCTGTGTGCACGTAATGCAAGAGATGCTGGGTGAGGCCTGTCATACTGCAGCTTGGTGGCCGCCTTCATTCAGGAGTGAGACCCATGACACCTGTCAGAAAATGCAGACGTAAAAATTTCCATGGTTGTCTGAGGTCATCATGGGCACATCCTGTCTCCAGAGCTCGATCTCGCACTGTAGGGAAGATCCCCTCCCCACAGGAAGCAGGTGCAGACCCCAGGCTTGGTGGAGGCTCCTGCCCATGGGCATGGGGAGGGCAGCTGTGGGATGCAGACTCGGGGCCTGGCACTGTGTGCCCACACAGGACCCTGCAAAGGGGAGACAGACACCCTGTGGGGGGAGAGGGGCTCTCAGAGCTGGGCAGGCAGACCGGGGTCTGCCCATGGACAGCAGCTTCCACACCCGGCTGATGGATGTCTTGAGATGATAACATGAGCCAGGTAAGGGCCCACACAAGACATCATGGCTCAGGTTCCTTAGGACAGCACAACACTGTCCTTGACTGAGTCAGCACCTGGGGGAAGGGGGCACAGGGTAGCAGCATTCAGGGGTCAGGAAACTGGACATTTCCCAGTCCCTGATCACAGTTCCTTCCTCATGTTTGTGTGTTCTGTAACTTCTTCCACCAACAGGTCATGATCCTCATTGTGGAGCTATCAGACCTCCTTCACAACACTACCTCCTAAGGGTGTTCTTTTCATTATAAGTGGGATTTTCTTGGCTTTTCAGACCATTGGCAATTATCACCTTGCTATCTTGCTGATTTTGTATGTGGACTTTGTTTCTGGCGGTGCCAGTGAGCTCACTATTTGCATCTAATGTCCCCTGTGGGTTTCTCCACTTAAGGTCAGGTCATCTACCAGAAGGAATATGTGGCATCTTCTATCCAATCTGAAGGACTTTGCAGCATTTACCCCCTCCCTGTTATGCCAGTTGGTCAAGGGCCCTTCGCCTGGCCTGGTGGTAGAGGAAGCTCTCTGCTCCTCATCTGGACAGTGACTTCAGCTCCACCATGGACATGCGATGTGCATAGTCCTGCAGTGATGTTCAAACTACTCTAGTGAAGTGCACACAGCTCCAGTGATGTGCACACTGTCTAGTGAAGTGCACACTCCTCTACTGATGTGTACAGTCCTCTACTGATGTGCACATACCTCTCTTGATGTGCACATTCCTCTAGTGATGTTCATATACCTACAGTGATGTGAACTCACTTAATGTGAACACTAGTGATCTCACAAATCTCTTCTGATGTGGACACTGCTCTAGTAATGCACACAATCCTCTACTGATATTCAGACACCTCTTCTCATGTGAACACTTTCTTGTGATGTGCAGAGTCCTCTAGTGTTGGGCACAATCCTCTAGTGATCTGCACACAACTCTACTGATGTGCACACTCCTCAAACAATGTGCACATCATCTACTGATGTGCCCACTCCTAAACTAATTTCACACTACTCTAGTGAAGTCTATATTGCTCTACTGATATAAAAACTCCTCTAGTGAGATGCACACTCCTGCAGTAATAGG
The DNA here is from genome assembly GCA_025594165.1 of Tamias sibiricus. Lineage (NCBI taxonomy): Eukaryota > Metazoa > Chordata > Mammalia > Rodentia > Sciuridae > Tamias > Tamias sibiricus. The sequence continues at coordinate 1,841,869 of CM046659.1, forward strand.
CACAGGCCTCCAGTGATGGACACACTTTTCTAGTGATGTGCAGACACCTCCACAGATGCTCACACTCCTCTAGTGAAACATACCTTTAGTGATGTGCACACATTTATAGTGATGCAGAAGCAGGACTGATGGGCCCACAGAAGTGTCTGTGTGCTCTAACTTTCTTCTCTGATATGTATAATCATTAGTGTATTGTAGAAAAAAATTGGAGTTTGTTTTCACATAATTATTTCAACCTGGATTATCCTTCCCTCCATTTCTGTGAGCAGCCATTCTCCTCCCCTGCTCTTCTCTCTCCCCTGCTCCCCTCAAATTACTCTACAGTTCTTTCTTCTATTTGTGCATACTTGTGTGAATGGCTGCTTCATGGATATTATGAAAGGTGAAATTTACTGTGCTCTATTCTTATCAGCACACAGTGACTCTGAATCCCCACCTGACCTCCAAGGCCTTCCTTACAAGTATGTGTGTAAGCCTCCATGACCCTGTACAAATTGCAGTCTGCCTGCCTGCAAAAGCATCATGATATGGCTAAGGACACGGTCATCCTGAGCAGGGATCAGGTCATGGCTGCTCTTGAACAAGGGCTGGGGAAACTCTGATCGCCTTGTGGCTGAATAGGGGAAACCATGTCCTGGGCAGTCCTGGGTCAGGCAGCCTGGAGCACTCTCCCACATGTCCCGCCCTGGAATGACATTCAAATCTTCATCTCTGCATCTGAGCTGGGAATTGGGGCCTTGTTGATCCTGGGATCCTGAATCCACCTTCCATAATTCAGGTGTAAAACCCTGGGCTGCTCTCAGTGGAGCTGCTGGCCTCAACCTCCTGGCCACAGCTCCTGGGCAGCACCACAATGTGCTACTCTCCTGGACAAACTGCAGAGCACTATTTCTGCCTCCCTGCTCCTCTCTTCCCCTCCCTGTCCTGCACATGGCATGACCTCAGTCAGGAGGTCACACCTCAGGGAATCACCTATGCCCTTGAGATTGTCCAAGCCACAGTGTGTTCCACCCTGAGCGAACCCAACTCCCACAAAGTGTCAGGTCATGCACAAAATGGGACTGAGGATGTCACCAGGTGTGTCCACATGGGAGCTAGAGGAGGTCAGGGGACCAGTACTCTCCAGGGTGATAATGAAAGCCCAAATACTCAACTTGTTCTTGTCAGATATGACCTGTTGACACAGTGAACCACCACTCACACTTCTCTGTGTGATTTTACATTTGTACCATGAGTTACCACCTCGAATGTATATTTTACAGGACTTGTAAAAATAAATGCATATAGGATTATTGAAAAGAGGAAAGATCACAGAAGGTGCTCTATCTTCCTGAAAGCTATTCTATCCATCTAGCTGCCCAATGACTCTCCCAACTTAACTGAGTGGTGCTCTATGAGGTCTCCAGCCAGAGCTGCTACATAGCAGGAAGACATGCAAATAGGGCCTCCCTCTGCTCATGAAAACCAGCCCACCCTGACCATGCAACTCTGTAGAGGAGTCCCAGCCCTGGACTCCCATCTCAGCCCACTCAGTGGTCAGGACTGAACAGAGCTGCTCACCATGGATACTGTTCTCAGCTGTGTTTTCCTTTTGGATGTTTTAAAAGGAAATTAATGGAGACCCAGAGATTTTGAATGTGTGAGTAGACAGGAGTGAGAAAAAGAGTGGATGAGAAACAGTGTCCTGACCAGGCTTCCTCTGTGTTTGCAGGTGTCCAGTGTGACATGCAGCTGGTGGAGACTCTGGGGGAGGCCTGGTGCAGTCGGGGGTTCCCTGTGACTCTCTTGTGCAACCTCTGGATTCACCTTCAATATTTACAGGATGGACTGTATCTGCCAGTTCCAGGGAAGGGGCTGGAGTGGGTTGGTCATGTTTACCTAAGTGGTGATAGAACCTACTACCCTGACTCCATGAAGAGCCGATTCACCATCTCCAGAAATAATAAGAAAAACTCACTGTACCTGTAAATGCAAAGTCTGAGAGCCCAAGACAAAGCCATCTATTACTGCACCACAGACACATGAGAAGACCTCAGTGTGAGTTCAATACACAAACCTCCCCCTGCAGGGAATTCAGGGCCAAAAGGGGGCAGTCAGTATACAGGGAGCTCAGAGTCAGCCCAGGAGCTGGTGGAGAGGGAATTGAATGCTCATTTCCTGCTGGGTTTCAGGATTCCTCTGCATGTTGCTCTTTCATACATGGAAATCCCTCCGGATTTATGCTGTTTTTATCTCTGAAGTTTGCTGTTGTTGTTGTTTTTATAACTTTTTTTTTTTTTTGTTTGTTTGTTTAAATGATGCAGAGGACCACAATGGACAGTCAGAACCCCAGAACAGTTTCAAGGTTAAGGAACTGACAGAGGGAGATTCAGGAATCTTCCCTCTACACTGCTGGGGCTCCCTCTCCATTAATTGTATGCCCAGGCATTCTTACGTATTTGGGATCTTGTACCTCTTCTTCTCTTTCCATATTGAAATCCAGCTTGCACAAGGATCAGGATTCACCTTGCACAACCAAAGGGTGGGGCCACACTTGCTCCTGGGAGTGACTATACAGTGGGCCACATGATATCCTGAGCCCTCTGCAGAGTTGTGGCCAGCACTTGCTGAGGCACAAAGTGTCACAGTGGCAGATCTGCTTCTCTGAACTCAGAGTCAGACACGATGGACAGTGTGGTCAGACAGATCTCTCCAAAAAACATGTCACAGCTCAGGCATGTCACCAAGGGCCACTCAGGAATGATACAGTACACAATACTGTCCCTGAGGCCAACTAGGCATCAGAAATTCTGCATTCATCAGATCCGAGACTCAGAACAGCTCCACAGTCCAGCACAGGGCAGCATGTTCCACGTCACAGGTGTGCACGGGCAGAGCTCATGGAGCTTGATCTCTCCAGAGAGAAGAGCCCTTTAGCAGCCAAAGGAAGAGGAGAAGGTCCCCAGGGGTCAGGGGGCTCCTCAGCCCAGTCTTGCTCTCAGTTAGGACCTTGCTGCATAACCAGGAGGGACTTCTCCATAACAGTCCACTGTGACGTCCAGGCTGGGGACTGCCCACAGTCACAGAGAATTAGAGGGACACTTTCAAGTCCCTCACAGCAAGTTCCAGGGAGAGGTAGGTGGGTCCAGCAGTACTCAGCTGGCCTTGGGGAAGCAGGGGAGAGAGCTGAGTCCCCAGAGTGCCAGGGCTCAGCAAGGAAAGTTCCACCTGGATGTTTAAGATTAACCAGCACCAGAGGAAGAGGCGCTCAGGGGCTTTCTCACCACTGTGCCCAGGAGTGGAGCCAGAAGAGACAGGGAGGGAGGACTCTGCAGGAAGTACCTGTTCATACCTGTCAAGGTGATGATGGCTGTATAAGATTAATACAAACTTACTTAGTTAGTGTGGCCTTGGCTGTGCTCAAATGATTGGTACAATCTTCCTGTGAAGTCATCTATCCATGACCTTGTCTTTCCTGGTTTTGACTCATGAAATGACCTTTGTGGCTATCAATGGTCTGCTCAGTGTCTCTTCTGCCACTTGGCCTATCTGGGCAGAATGCACAGTTCAGAAGATTCATGCATCTGCTGCTGCATGTCCCACTGCGGTCAGGGTATTATATACAGGAGGCCTAATGACCATATGTGTTCCTAAAGGCCTCAGAAATAGCTGGATGAGCAGGTGATATGTCTTTTAATTCTGATCCCCCTCTTTATCACCAATAATCAAATATTTTTTAAATGATGTATGAAGGGTTCCATATGCATTTTTTTTTTCATTTTGTATCTGAGAAGTGCATCCACAGCACCTTGGTGAGCTGTTCCTGGGGCAGCTGGGCCTCACAGTGCTGTGGGCTGCATGGTGCTGGGGCCACTCTGGCAGCCTGGACAGGTGAGGTGCTACAGGCAACACAACAGAGGTGAAGTGCCCGTTCACTCCCAATAGCTTCCCTGAGTGGGCCCCTTCAGCAGACCCAGGTCAAGAGTGCAGCAGGCCCCATGACAGGAGAGGTGGCTGTTGGTGTCTGAGAAAGGCTCCAGCAGTCAGCACCAGGGACAAGGCCAAGATGGTCTCTCTACCACAGAGCTGGCTGTGCACCTCCACAGAAACTCTCTGCAGTGGCTGCTCAGGGCCTGCACAGCTGTTCTAGGGAATCTTTTTGCGGGGTTTCAGAGCTCTAGAAATGCTACCTTGGGTCCTGGGAAAGGCATGTGCCCCCTTTGCAGCTTGCCCTGCTCTCAGCATGCCCTGCCACTCAGGGAAGGCTCAGGCTCTTCCTGCATCTTGTACAAGTGTGGACTCATGGGCAGCTGCTTCCTGTCTGCAGGTTAATGGACAGTTCCTCCCTGACACAGCATACAGCTGGGTAGGGTGGCTGAATTGAGCAGACATGGAGGACATGTCCACATTCACTCTTCACAGTCACTCCCTGGCACTGGGTAATTCTTCTCTTATCCAACACATCAACATGGCCCTACCCATGACGTCTTCCCATCTCTGTGCCCTGCATCTGTGTGTGGAAACATGAAGGTGCATTCTGCATGCTCCACATGCAGACCACAGGCATGGCAGACACTGTGCTGGTGATGGACAGCAACAGCCTGGACACACATCGCCCCTACCAGGCACATGATCCTTCACACAGTCGGTTATTTCCCTGGGGTCTTTATGTCAATATGAAATGAGGTAATTAAATCCCCTGGAAGGATTACCAGGGCAGGGATTGCTTTTTATGATTCACAAATGAGGTACCTCAAAAGCACCTGTGTGAGACAATGAAGGGAGTTTCAGAGGTAAAATTACTTGACTATGAGAACTCTTTGCCTAAAGTGGATTAATTTACTGACATGGACTCACTTGCAGCATCTGTAGGCAGGTGGGGTGTGGCTGCAGGAGGTGGGTCACTGGTGTATGCCTTTGGTGTTCACACATTGTCCCTGTTGAGCTGAGCTCTCCTGCTTCCTGATGGCAACACCCAAAGCTGCTGTCCTCCTCTATGCCCTTCTGCCATGATGTTCCTCCTCACCTGGCCCAGAGCTAAGCACTTGCCACCATGCACTCCAACCTGTGAAACTGTGAAGCAAAGGAGATTTTGTCTGTCTTGGTTGCTCTCATCAGAACTATGGTCACAGTGGAAAACAGATGTTAAACACTGGTAAATTTTAGGAGGCTTTCTCATGTGCTGGGCTCTGCTTGCCACCACCCTTCCCAGGAGATCTCACCACAATCTAGGACTCAGTGACACGTGATCATGGTGGGCAAGTCAGAGGGTGTTGTTTAAAGAGACCTGAGTCTATCACAGGTAGCACCTCGGCCCACATGAGCTTGAAGGAGCCATTGACAGAGACCTGTCATGAAGCCAGTAGCTGCCTGGGTCCAGGGGATATTGCTTCTTCTGAGAAGCTTTGGCTGTGCAGATGGACTGAGCAATCATGAAGGTCCTCTCTGCAACATGGTGGGAACATTTCAGTGAAGAAGGAAGACAGAGACATAGAATAAGGTCTGTACCTCCTAGAGAGCTGGGAGGGCACTTGTAGGAAACTGTGCCCCACATCCCTGAGCTGAAGGACCTCATCATCAGCCTTCATCAGCCTTCAGGGAAGGGGCTGAAGTGAATGGGGCTCATTGATGGCAACGGAGCACAACTCATAACCCCCCCCCTGAAGAGTCGAGTCACCATGTCCAGAGACTATGTAAGAACCAATTCTCCCTTCAGTTGAGTTCTGTGACCAGTGAGGATGCAGTACTGTATTACTGTGTAGAACTAACTGTGGGGGACTTCAGGGTGATCTCAGACACAAGCCTTTCTGCATAGTAGTTAGGAACAACAGGGGCATTAGAACCAGCAGGAAGCTGAGAACCAGCAGGAGATGGGGGCAAGTAGGGAGCTCAGGACAAGCAGGGGATTAGAATCATTAGCAGAAAATCAGGACCAGCATGGAAAGCTAAGGAGCAGAGGTGGTGCTCAGGACAAGCTGAGGACAAGCAGGTGCTCTGGGGAACCCTGAGCAACATAAGGGACCAAGGGGCAGGTGCACAGAAAGAGCTAAGAGTGAGGGGCTTCCTGTAATCCTATGGGATTTCCTCTCTTTCTCTACCCTATAGAACCACGAGAGGCCCTGCAATGCTTCCACCAAGTGTCAGGTCTTCCACAAAATGTGGCTCTGATGATGTCACCAGGTGTATCCACCTGTGTGCTGCAAGAGGGTCAGGGAACAAGTCCTGTTCAGGGTGAGAGCAAAAGCCCAAATAATCAACTTGCTCTTGCCATATATCTGCTATTGGACACAGTGAACCACCACTCATGCTTCTGTTTCTGATTTTACATTCGTACCATGGAGTTAACACTGTCCCTGTATCATGACTTTGTGCACGTTTAAAAACTATTAATGGGTGATAATGCCAAACAGAAAAAAATAGGCAAACGTAATTGTATTTCTATAATGCTACTATGTGCACAGTTCTAGTCCAAGACACTCCCATCTGCACTCAGTGCTGCTCTACCTAAGCCTCCACCCAGAGCTGCTATATAGCAGAAGCACATGCAAATTGGGCCTCCCTCTGCTCATGAAAACCAGCCCACCCTGACCCTCAGCTCTGCAGAGGAGCCCAGCCCTGGACTCCCAGCTCAGCCCACTCAGTGGTCAGGACTGAGCACAGCTGCTCACCATGGAGAGTGTGCTCAGCTGGGTTTTGTTTGTGGCTGTTTTAAAAGGTAATTAATGGAGAACCAGAGATCCTGAGTGTGTGAGTGAACAGGAGTGAGAGAAAGAGTGGATGAGTGACAGTGTCCTGACCAGGCTGCCTCTGTGTTTGCAAGTGTCCAGTGTGACGTGCAGCTGGTGGAGTCTGGGGGGGAGGCCTGGTGCAGCCTGGGGGGTCCCTGAAGCTCTCCTGTTCAGCCTCTGGATTCACCTTCATTAGCTATGTCATGAGCTGGGTCCGCCAGGCTCCAGGGAAGGAGCTAGAGTGGATCGCATACGTTAGTGAGAGTAGTATTAATATAAACTATGCCGACTCCATGAAGGGCCGATTCACCATCTCCACAGACAACTCCAAGAACATGCTGTACCTGCAAATGAGCAGGTACACAAATGAGAGCTGAGGACACGGCCACCTATTACTGTGCCAGAGACACAGTGAGGGGACCTCAGTGTGAGCCCTGACACAAACCTCCCTGCAGGTCGCCCATGGCCAGCAGGGGGCGCTCAGCACCCAGGGAGCTCAGGGTCAGCCCAGGAACCTATACAGAGTGGGTGGACGCCCATTTCCTCCATCTGGGGGTCTCTCGTGTGAGCTTCCCAGGGAGCTCTGTGGACTTGTGGTCTGAATTAATCTGTGATGTCTGTGAAGCTAAGAATTCTTGGATTTTTTTTGTGGTGTGTATTTTCCCTTTTCTATTCAGGCATTATACATAATATTGTGGTTCATTTTGTCATAATTCCAGGATCATGCAATAAAATTTACTCCAATTTTGTACTTCCCCTTGCCCTGCTCTCTTTCTCCACGTTCTCCTTCCTTTATTGTTCTTATCTCCCTTTATTCTTTACACTTTTCCATTACATTAGCTACAGGTACTTACATAAAATTTACTGTGGTGTGATCACCAAATGGACATGGAGCATTTGGTCAACTTCCCTCCTCCTTTCCCCTTTCCCTCCTTCCTGCTTCACCCTGCATTTCCTTCCTCTTATTCTCTGCTCTCTATTCTATTTTGATGTCCCTCTGTCCCCTTATTTTGCTGTAGCTTCCATTTCTGAGAGACATCAGCCCTTGAATCTCTGAGTCTGAGTTTTTTCAATTCCTATGATGTTCTCCAATTCCACCAATTTACCAGAAGTACTCTCATTTAATTCCTTCTTATGGTGAGAAAAATCCACTCTGTATATGCACCATTTTCTGGTGACACCCATCTAGGCTGGTTCTATCATTTGGGGTACTGTGGTTTTTGCTATACACATTTATGTGGCTGTATCACTACAGTATGCTTATTTTACATCCTTTGGGCTGTAACAAAATGTGGGTTACCTGGATAATATGATGGTATCTTAGCTTTTGTTTGCTGCTGTAACTAAAACATCTGACAAGAAAATTTTAGGGGAGAAAAAGTTGATTTGAGTAATCATAGTTTCAGTGTTCTCAGTCCATGGACAGTGGGCTCCATTCTTCAGTTTTCAAGGAGAGGTTGAACATCATGGTGGAAGAGTGTGGTGGAGTAAAGCAGCTCACATAATGATCAGGAAGCAGAGAGAGACTCCCTCACCAGATACAAAAACATATGCCAAATTTAACACCAAATACCCACCTTCTCCAGCAACACCTTGCCCACCTTCAGTCACCCCTAGTTAATACCTTACAGGGGATTAATTCACTGATGAGCTAAGGTGTTTGTAACCCAATCATTTCCACTCTAACCCTGGTTGCATTCATACATGAGACTTTGGAGTGACACCTCACATCCAAACCATAGCAATTCCACCCTTGGCCCCCAGAAACTCATGAGCACCTACAATTCAAAATATAATTAGTTCATTTCCAAGAGTCCTCATAGTCTCAGTAGTTGAAGTATTGCCCAAAAACTTGAGTCCAAAGTCTCCTCTCACACTCAAGCAAACTATCATTGTGAGCTCTACAAATCAAAGCAATTTACATGTATCTAATATATAAAGGTACATAGTAAACATTTTCCTTAAGAAAAATAAGAACACAGAAGGAAGGGCTGGGACCTGGTGAAGACTGAAATCCAGCTGGGAAAACAACTCCTGGAGCCCACATCTGGGATTTGGGGCACAAGGCATGGTGACATTTTCTCTAAAGTGTTGCTGAAGCCCATCCTTGTCCTGGGTGCCAATCCAATAACCAGAACAGGGATTTGAGAAAAAGGAACGTTTATTGCTTTGCTAGCAAAAAAGAAACACAGGAGCGCCTGTCACAAAGCTGTGATTCTGCCCATCAGCAGGAGCAGGGGGCTGTTTCAGAGGTGACTCAAAGGCTACATGTTCTGTTGGAGTTGTAATTCACTGGTTGATGTGGGAGAGTCATTACTGGGATCTTCTGGTGCCATCCCAAAAGTCTGGGTTACTTCCTTCCTATGGTGGGTGTTTGCTCAAGGACAGATAGCTCTGTTTAGGGTGAGGAAGAAGGTAATCCTTTATTCCCTGATATCAGGGAGGGGGGGATGATGGAGGAGCAGAGAGAGAGGAAGAGAAGGAAACATGTTCATATTAAAATAACGTGCAGTGGCACAGCAGCAAGGGCTACATCCAAAGCGTAAGGTGGACACTGGTACAGTTGTGCTAATTTGCAGTTCTACCAACAAATGATAAATGTAGTTTCCCCAGAAAACACTCACCAGAATTTATTATCACTTGTGTTTTTGGAAATTGCCCTTTGGCCTGCAGTGAGATGAAATCATGTTGCAAAGGCAATATATTCCAAACCCAAGGCAAAGATCATACTGAATGAGGAAAACTAAAAGCATTCCCTCAGATATAAGAACAAGACATAGATGACCCCTCTCACCACTCCTGTTAAATATAGTCCCAGTCATATGTATTCTGTCACAGGTGCATTTACACATGAACACAGAGCAGCATTACTGAGAGTGAAGTGACTGCTCTGTGATCACCAGGGTCAGAGGCTGAGGAAGCTCAGAGGACTCTGGTGAGTCTTTTCATCAACTCTGGGAAGGAACTTCAGTGGGATTCCCTGATTAAGGCTCTCCCTGGGATTCTCAGTACAGCAACCAGGAAGCTAATGCTGAGTTGGTGCCCTGGAAACTTGATGAACCTCAGGCTCATGGTCCTCCTGGCTCCCATGGAGTCCCGGAGACTCAGCACTTGTCCTCCCATGGAGTCCCTAAGACTCAGCACTGGTCCTCCCTGTACCCTTCCCATGACTCTTTCTCATTCCCAGTCCACTCAATGTGCTTCCTGTGATAGATCAGGTCATCATATGCATTTCATCCTGGAGCCCACATAGTGTCAGAAACTTCCACCCCTGGGCATCTTTGGCAATGTTGGGAGTCCATTTACTTCTCCCATGTTAAAAATGGAAAACACACGTTTTCATAAATACAAATGTCTGTCTTCTGTTAAAAAAAAAAAAAAAAAAAAAAAGGGATCATCCAAGTCCACCAATTGTTAGAGACCTCTGATGCGGCCAAACCTCCAGACATCACAGCACAGCACTGACAGCAAGGAATTACCTGACCCAAGTGTCCACAGACTGAGCTAATAAATGCCAACAGGAAGCCCTAAACCCTGTCAAAAGGCACAGAAATATGCATATTCAGAGTGCAGTTTGGTATATGTGAGCTCTCTAATCCTCATGATGAGGCTCTGTGACACCCACATCCCACACCCAGGGCTCCAAAGGGCAAAGGTGGCCGCTCCTCCTGCAGCTGGGCCTGGTCTATGCATGGGGCTGGCCTCAGCAAGGCCTTCAAAAGAAAGGGGCATCCTTGACAAAGACTCGAGAAGGAAGGTGCTCAGCCCTCCATAGACTGTTGGAGCTACAGGTCAGCTGAGCCACTGGCCCCAAGACACTGAAGACACAAAAAGCCCAGGACCACACTGATCCCATGTTGCTGTGAGGTGACCCCAAACTTGACAAGCCCCAGGACATCTGGCTGCTGGGGAGAGGCAGCTTGGAGGCTGCCTGGGTTTCAGCCACTATAGTTGGATTGCAGAGTCACACACAGGGATGCTCTGGGCTCTGTCCCTGCTCACAGGAGTGCCCACACTTTCCTGAGAGTCCCAGCTTCAGTCTAAGGGAAAATGGGCATAAGAAATTGTTATATCACAGATTTACTATGATACTCCTGGTTCATGCCAGAAAATAAAATAATTTGTGTATTTTCAAAATGTTTTTTGAGATTGATAGCATTGAATTTGAAAACAAAATTATAAGTTCTAAAACTAGGGTATACTTTCATGTTTTTTTTTTATTTTTATACTATTTAGAATTTTTTTTTTTTTTTTTTTTTTTTTTTTTTTTTTTGTTTTCAATGGATCTTTATTTATCTATATTTGGTGCAGAGAATCAAACGCTCTGCCTCACACATGCCAGGCAAGGGCTATACCACAGAGCCATGACTTCAGCCCAACCTTTTACACTTTATTTATAACTTATAATTAGGCAAAATTTTGTGGTTCATTTTGACATATTCAAAGATGCACAAACATAATTTTTGAACAGAGAAGTTTCTTCCTGTATGTTTTGTACATTGGAAATTTTTCTTTGTAGCATGTTCACTTCAATTTACAGTCTACATTTTTTACACAAAAAATACAATAATTTTTCTTTCATATGCCTTCCTTGTGGTCTAAATTGCCTAATATTGACACATTGTAAAATTTTTGTGATTAGTGAACAAAAATGGTTTAGGATCTGAATAAAGACATATGTTTCCAATGGCTCATTTTCCCAATGGAATAGCTTTTGTCTGCTTTGCCTCATAGAAACCTCAGGACTCGCTCAGAAGCCTCAATCATCTCCTTCCTGAGCAAAGGGGGATGCTGGGATCACCTTCCCTAAACATGACGCTCCTCATTTTTTATACCTATAGAAACACTTGAGAGCATCAACACCTAAAGAGGAAATTTATTTTGGCTCATGACTTCAAAAATTCCAGTCCATGACAAGAGGATTCCGTAGCATTTACATCTTTCCTGGCTGTGACTTGGGGCAAAGCAGAGAGACCACTGTGGAAAAACCACTCACCTCATTGCTAGGAATCAAAAGGTAGGGAGAAATAGACTGGGGTCTGACAATTCCCAAGCAGGGCATGTCCAGAATAAAAGGCATGAATTCCACGAGTCCCCATGTCCTAACAGCCAAAGGGGCTGCAGTCTCCCCAACAGCCCAAAGGGCTGCAGAACAACTTTAGCACATGGAATTTTGGGAGGACAATTATGCACAACTAATTATTCCATCCCTGAACACAAAGCTTTCACATGTATCTCATAATGCAGAACACACTCAGTCCTCATCCTTGAGTCCCCAAAAGCATAAACACTTCAGCAGAGCTCAGAAGTCCAGGCCAAAGATTCTATATGATTCAGGGAAATCTCCACCATGTGCCTTAAAATCAAAGTGAGGTCTCATACTCCCAAATTTTTGGCAGGGATGAACACTCCCACTTGAAAAGGAAAAGAAAAAAAAAAAAAAAAAACAGACAGACATGTTGAAGGGGCCTGAAGCCCAGCCACACTGACTTAAAACCCACTGATCCATGTCTGTCCTCAGGGCCACTGTGGGGGGAGAGTGATGAGGGATCTGGGCAGCCTCAGCACACAGCCCAGCTGGGCACAGCTGGTGGCCTCACACCAAGCTTCACTGTGCTGTTCCTCTGAGCAACTTGCTGGTTGCTTCCATCTTGGAAAGTGCTGGATTTCACCCAGTGGTATATTCTAGGTTAGTTGAGATGCTCTTGTGACATTGGCCTCTGATGACCTGAGGAGGGAAACACAGTGAGTTACTACACCTTTAGCTATCCTTGCGTCCCAGGCAGGTGGCCCATGTCAAGGGGTTGCTCTCTCACTGTGCCCTGCCCTTCAGTTCCCAGCCTGCCAGAAATTTTCTGCAGGGTTCCAGCCCTAGTTTCATCATGGCTGTTGGAGTGGAGTTGGCTGCACTGTGGGTCATTGTCTGGTTTTGGACTAGCATGTGTCTGGTCTCCTAAGCTGGTTTCCCATCATTCCTCCTCAGCATGTGTTGCAAAACCATCCAAGAGTTCCCCTGATCTGGCTCTGTTCCTTCATTCATTGTTAGTCACCCATCAATCTGTCCTCCCATATCTCTGTGTCTGCTGTTTACTTCTCCCAGGTGCAGTCTTGGCAGACCTGGTGGGGCCTGTGCCATCTCCCTGTCGTGCAGTTGGCTGTGGCATCATGGCTGTGGGCAGAGGGAGAATGGAAGCCCATGGGCAAGGTGAGCTCTCTGAGGAAAGGTGGGAGATGATGAGGACTGGACCTGAGTGGTGCTCGGGCAGGCTGTCTGCATGGCCAGCCTGAAACACTCAGGCAAGAGTAGGCATAGCCTGGGCGTCAGGATTCCCTCCTCTGCAGTTCTCTTCTGACTGTGGTGGCCAGCCAGGCTCTGTACGGTGAGCTGTCTGCATGGATGTGCTCTGTGGTCATTGTGAGTCCATGTACTCACAGTACAACAAACGCTTGGTCACATTTCTGGAGGTTGTGATCTGGCCAGGTGGAATCAGCACCCTGACCAGGGTGGGGACACATGAATGAATGGCAGGCCAGCCTGGAAGGTGGACCACTGAATAAAGCTTGAAAATTGAGCACAATCTGCAGAAGACACAAGGTATTTTTACCAATATAGAAACAAATTCACTTGATCTCACACTGACATAATATGTTTTAGCAAGTATTCAGGTTAACCCCCCTCTGTACCCCAGGAGAATTACAAGCAATTTCCACAGACTCCACTTTGTCTCCCCTCCCTTGAGTGGGAACCACGCTTAGGAACCTACTTCTCAAGAGCTCCATAAAGAGGGGAGCAGCATATCAAGAGGTGGAGAATCCTGCCACACCCCTCCATAGCATGTAATGAAGAGAACAGTGCAAATCCCCTACAGAGAAAGATATTCTAGAATGTTCCCTGATAAAATGGGAATGAGGACCCTGTGATTTCCTCCCACACCCCAAGCTCACCATGAGGACAGCATCAGACCAACCCAAGAGGGGACTCATTGAGCCTAATGTCTAAAAATTCCTCCTCCCCTCCTTGGGAATCACTAGAGACAAGAGGGGCAGAGGAACAGTTCTGACATGTTGCCGGAAAGCTATCACATCCCGTATGTGATGTCTGTCTCCAGTAGTTAGGACAAGTCTCCTGCACTGCCACCTGAGACCTCGGGGCCATCCTGACATGCTTCAGGGACCCATACAGGAGCTCACCTGTGCTGGTAGCATGGTGGACACCCAGGAGCCCTGGACAAGCACTAGTACATCGGGTGGGCTCAGACCACCCAGCAGGACAGGCAGGACCAGACAATCCTGAGTGTCTCTCAGCCTCCCCAGATGCTGTCCTATGTGGCCATGGTCACACTTGGCTCTGGGTTTTCTTCTGCCTGCACTGCTAGCTAAGGATGAGAGGATCTTTAAGTTCATAGCAATACTGATTTCAAGTGTGGTCATCACCTGCAGGGAGGGACTGTCCATGCTAAGTCTCTCCACGCTCCCTTCTTAAACCCAGAGAGATTTTCTGTTTTACTTTAATCATCACTTGATTTTGCCGTAATCATTGATTCTAAGTTCTGCTTACATGTTATACTTTCTTAGAAGACATATTTTTTAAAGCAAATAAAATATTTATGTAGGGAATTCTAACATTCAGTGTGAAGAGCAAGTGTCTGTCCTCCTTTACCATGACCACTAGGTTCCTCTGTCCCTCTTTCTCATCTGAATCGAGAGGGACCTGTGTGACCCAGGACATGAGCTCCTCCCTCCAAGAGTCCAAGCAGATTGCCACCTACTTGGAGGAGGAGGGCAGCAGCAGTTCTGCCTGTGCTCACTGTGCAGTGTGCAGGACTGAGCTTCAGTCCTGGCTCTACCACAAAGGCGACTCTCAGAACTTGTTTGTTGAGTCAGGTCCCACCTAGGGCCTCTCTCCACCATGCACGTCCTGGTGAGGAAAAAAGGTGGCACCACTGCGTGAGACCTCTCCCCACTCACTGCCCTCCCAGGACTTGTTCACATTGTGACATTTGTGCTCCTTGTTAGAGCTGAGCAGAGGTTAGTGTCTATTCCACAAGCTCCCCGTTCTGCCAAGGTTGTGAAAATGTGCTGGGTAAGGAATTTCCCACAATCATTGCATCCGAGGACTTTCCCACCATGGAGCCTGTGATGCTGAGCAGGAGTGGAATTTGCTGAAAACCCTCTCCACATTCACTGCATCTCAATGGATTTTCTCCAGTGTGAGCTTAGGTGTGCAATGTGATTTGTGTTTCTGCTGAAGATCTCACACATTAACTAACCCTTGGGTGTCCTGCTCCAGTGGTATCTACCTGGTGTGTAAAAGTCTGGACTCATGGTGAGCAGCTTTCTGATTCACTCCATTCCTGGTGCCTTTTCCCCTATGAGAGGCCCCTGCACTCTCAGTGTTCCCTGCAGGCTACCCTCTGGTGAGTCACCTGGTCCCTGAACACACTTGTGCTGGTTGGAAGTTTTTCCCACCTCCCTGCTTTCCAGGCCTCTCCCACGGGTGGCTCTGCAGCTGCTCATGCCTGGGACCCTGTCCTCCTCTTTTTAAGTGCTGGCTCTTTAGGGCACAGCATGGAGTGCTGAGGGTTTTCACTTAGCTCTCCTCCTGTGGGTGCCCTCTGCTCAGATGGAGCCTCCACAGCCTCTGCTCTGTGCCAACACCCCTTGTTCATCCACAGTGTGTTCTGCAGCCTCAGAAACCCAGGCCAGTTCCTGCCTCACAGCCAATGCCATTAGACTCTCTCCCTGCTGGCGCTGTAATGGCAAACACCACAGGAGTCTGGTCTCTGCAAGGGCACAAAACCCTCCTTGGTTCTTCCCCCCTTGCCAGGTCACTCTTAGATATGTCATTAAAATACCTGATGCCCCTCCCTATTCTTGAAAAACCAACTAGGAACATTCACTGATTCCCATTTTGTTACATGCTCTGCGAGTGTGAGACCCACTGACCTTGAGTGAACAGGGGTGTGAGCTACCTCTTGACCATGCTGAACCCAGGACCAGCAGGAGCCCCACAAGCACACCACACCACCCACCCAGATCCTTCCTGTGTGGCTGAAAGAACAGAGCAAAAAGGAGGCCACCACCTGTCTCCTCCCTCTGCATGGCTGTGCCCTTCTGCAGGAAACATACCTCTGTGAGTGCTGACAACTCTGGACACTGTGCCTTTTATTCCTGGATGGCTGTCAGGAGGAGGACCTGGCAGAAAGAAGGAAGGAGCCCCCATGTTCCCTCCCAGTGCCTCTGAGAAGCAGGAAGTCAAAGATCCCCTGGAAAGAATGGTGGCCCTGCCTTCTGACCTCCACTTGTAACCTAGGCCTGCCCCCTACAAAGCAGTCTCCAGTCTCAGGCTGAGAGTTCCAGCCCTGGCTGAGGATCCCCATCTCCTTCTCATGGGTCCTTCATGGCAGCCTAGAGGACCTGGTGCTTCTCCTTTGCTCAGATAAACCTCCCTGTGTGAGAGTCCAGGGATTGCAGGAGAAGGAGGAGACATACAGGTGCTACTGTGATTATGGGAGGTGAGGTTTCTTGTGTTGCCACCTGAAGCGATGGCTGGCCACTTGGAGCAACAAAGCCATGGGAATAAGTTCAGAGGCAGACTGGAAACAAACAGGCTTTTTATTCTGCCAGCTTCTCTCTCTGGCTCCAACAACTCTAACACGCACCACACACACCACCAAAAACCAACAACCAAATGGCGCTGACCCGATCAGCAATCTAGGCTCAAGTCTCTCAAGATCCCGGGCCAAGTCTTATGAGACTACAGAAGGTGGCAATGCCCAAACATCTCCATGGCCAATAGTCAACCGCAATATTAGCCATTTCCCCGAACAGGGCTTCTGCATTCTTGTACACAGGTGTCATGTCCCAGGTGCAGCTATGAGAGTTGGGACCTGGCTGGTGAAGCCCTTCCTCACTATCTCCCTCACCTGTGCTGTAGGAAGAATAGAGAGTGGTGGAAGCAGATACCCTTGTACATGTGGTCCTGAGTCCCCTGCTGGTCCTCCTTGCTCCCTGATGGACCAGAGCACGTGCTAATTGTATTTCCCAGGTGTCCTAACTAATTTTACCTGCAATGGGTGAAATCTACACTGTTAAAGAGTCAGCATCACCAGGGACACTTCCAAGAGCCAGATCTCATTAGCACTCAACATCCTAAACTTGATGATACAGTTGTGTATTCCAGTAGGACATATAGAGTGAGGGGAACTTAGTGTGAGCCCAGTCACCCCCAGCCTACAGAGGGAGCTGAGGACCAGCAGGGGGCTGAGTACCAACATGGGGGAGCTGAGGGCTAGTAGGGAATCTCAGAATCATCAGGGGACTCAGGGCACTCAGGGGCTTAGGACAAGGAAGGGGAGCTCATAGCTATCAAGGTAGCTCTGCTCCAGAAGAAGATAAAGAGCAATTCAGTGGAGTGTTTGTATTAGATGTTGTGGCTAATTTTACAAATCCCAATTGCTTCTGTCTGATTACAGTTCATAATAGCTAACAGCTATTAGCAGTAATACTCTACTCTGGGTCATGTTCTTGAGAGGATTAGCACATTCTTGAATTTCAACATTAAGTTCTGAGCCTTGATGACTATAACAATAAGGGTGAGAAATCTTAAATATAGTGATTCCTTCTCTAAATTCCTCTGCACACAGACGTGGAGCAACATCTGTGTGTTTGAAGCAGCATCACAGGAACATGAAAAAGAACGTGAAGATTGTCCTGCTCCAGATTTCTAAAGCAAGAGTGTCCCAGCTCTGGTGTCCATGTCAGACCTCCTCAGCCCTGGGAGCCAGGCCAAATTCACATCAAAAGATTCTGTATTTTTGCAGTTGTCCATGGACATGAGCAGCCTGGGAAGGCACTTTTCAACCAGGTCCCATTCCCAAGAGGTTCCCTCCACCCCACACTGTTTTCTGTCTCATGCTGTGAAAAAATATTCTTCTGACCGGCAATGGAGGGCCATGTTCCCTGCAATGTCTGTGGATTCTGATTCGGTTGTTTGAAGTGGTCTCGAAGAGGTTCCTGGGTGCAAGAATGATAGGATGTATTAAGAGAAAGCAAAGGAGTTACATTTTTTTTTCAAATATAACTCACAACAATCATGGCCATGGATCCTGTATTAATTGGTCAGCACTGTCAATGCCCATGAACTAGAGTAGGAATCATCCAAACTGAAAAGGAGGCCACTCAGGACAATTCCAGAGCACACGGGTCATGGCTGGAGAAATAATGGAGGAGAATGGAGGCACAAAATATTAGATCCATGAAATTCTGATCATAACAGAAATGCAGAGCTCAGCCTAAAGTGAGAGTAGAGGTGAACTCAGTGGATGGAAACCATATCTCAAGCAGGGCCATATGAAGACCTGGCTGGCTGGAGCCCACTGGCTCACCTGGCACAGGTGAACAAGGGAGGATAATCCTATTGAAGGGACAAGGTTCCCCAGGTCAGGACATGAAGTAATCTAAAGATGTCTCCAAATGGATCTGCAAGGAAGAACAGCATTTTAAACCAGATGATTTACTAGGATGTGGCAATTTCCCCCAATGGCACACATGACATTGTAGGCAATGAAAACATGGAGACCAGTCAGATCTTACCTGAGCCACCAAAAGACCAAAAGGTGGTGTCTGCAGATTCAGTGTTCACAGAAAGTTCATGATCAAACAGCAAAGTGAATCAGGAGAGGAGCCCACCTGTCCTATTAGTATGCTGTGCTCACTCAGATAGGTGGGAGATCAATTCCTGAACTTCATCAGGAGATCAGCAACTGCACCTGACTTCTCAGTTAATCCCACCAAACTAGAGAGAGTGTCTACTGTTTTATCCAAGTGGTGGGCTGTAGATAAGGCAGGTGTCACTGCAGTGCTGCTGCACAGGGAAGGGGACCTGGGCCTCCTCCTCACCCCAGCCTGCCCTGCATGCCGTTCCTGTCTGCTGTCAGCCTGGCTCTCCTGCTCTGGTTGGACTCAGTGGCTCTCAGCCTCAGGCTTCATCTTGAGCTGCCTCTGCTCCCAGGACTCTCAACTGGCCCAGCACCTGCATTTTTTTCCTCTCATAATGGAGACCAGATAGCAGGTGAGGTTAGTGGAAGAACTCAAGGCAGATTCCCACACACTACTGACCACAGACATTGGCTGGACTGTCACCTGTCCGATTCCCCAGGAGGACAAGATGGGCAGAGGGTGAGGCAGGTTAGGGGACACAGAGCAGGAAGACACTCCCCTCCGAACAGCCTGCTCCCTCCTCTTCTGCTCAGGCTGTTGCTCCCACATCTCACAGAGCTGAAAGAGGAGAACTCCTCCTGAGAACAAAGGGAGGGCATTTTGCCTGGATGTGGGAAAAAAACTATCCTCAGCTCTGTGCTCTTGTTCTGTCCTCATTGAGGGCTTCTCCTTCAGGGCTGGGAGGTGAACCTGGAGCCTCTTGCATGCTGGGCAAGTCCTTGCCACTCTGAGACCTCCCATGTCCACACAAAGAATTTGGAAGAGGAAGTCGTGGGCATAAAAAGGTGGACTCCTCTTCTGACAGCTTTCTAGCACCCCTGATACCAACTGCTCTCCTGTCACATGTAAAGTTCCACTTGTGTAAAAGATAGGGGACACATTTCAGGAGAACAGAGGACCTGAGAAGCCTGGCCTTAGCCTCTCCTGATATAAGAAGAGCCTCACCCACATGCAAATTCTTCCTCCTGCAATGGGTTTAAAATGCCCTTTGGGCTGTGGGAGCTCACAGCTCTCTGCTCAGTCAGGGCTGAGGTCTCTGGGAAGGCAGGGTGTCGTCTAAAAGATGAGGCTACTGGGTCTTGTCCTGTGCCTGCTCACAGTTCCCCTGGGTAAGTGTCCCCAGTGTCTGACCTGGGTCCTTGGGGAGGTTGTGACTGAAGGTGACTGACAGGGTGTGTGCCTCTCTTTGTCCTCAGGTGTCCTGTGCCAGGTGCAGTTACAGGAGTCAGGACCTGGCCTGGTGAAGCCTTCACAGACCCTGTCCCTCACCTGTGCTGTGTCTGGATTCTCCATCACAACCAGTGGTTACTTACTGGAACTGGATCCGTCAGCCCCCAGGGAAGGGGCTGGAGTACATCGGGTACATACATAGTGGTGGTAGCACTTACTATAGCCCAGCCCTCAAGAGCCGAGTGTCCATCTCCAGAGACACGTCCAAGAACCAGTTCTCCCTGCAGCTGAGCTCCCTGACCCCTGAGGACACGGCCACCTATTACTGTGCCAGACACAGTGAGGGGACCTCAGTGTGAGCCCAGACACAAACCTCCCTGCAAGGTGCCCAGGGCCAGCAGGGGGCGCTCAGCACACAGAGAACCAGGTGCCACCTTCAGAGCAGCAGAGAAGAGTGAATGGTTTTCTCTCCAGATGATCAGTGATTCCCTGGATCCCATCATGGAGAATCTGGAGGTCCCTTCTGCCTAAGATCATCCCATGCTTTCTCTATGGATTCAGGAGTGTCTTTCTCATCACTATCACAATGTCAGGCTGTACAGTACACATGTGATTCTATGTGTCCATGTGTGTATACTTGTATGTTATGTTTGAGTGTACATGCGTGTTCTGTGTGTGTGTCTGTGTGCGTCTGTATGGTTAGACCCCTGGAAGATAGAACTGCTACCTTGTCACATTGCTGTCCCTGAGCTCTCAGCCTGCCTTTGCTACAGACAGCCAGTCCATTGGCAGCTGCAGAGTACTCACCTGGAGAAGGCTCAGCAGGCCCTCAGGCACCTGGATTTATCACAGCCATGAACCTCCAGGTGCTCTTTACACCCTGACCTGTACTCAACCTACCCAGGGCAGGCAGTCATATGTTCACACTAAGGCTGAAGGCTCATCTTCCAGAGTATAGCCCTGCTTCCCAGAATCCTCAGTCCATGTGTACACACACACACACACACACACACACACACACACACATACAACACACACTCTCACACATTCTCTCTCTCTCTCTCTCTTCTCTCTCTCTCTCACACACACACACACACTCTCTCTCACTCACACACACACACTAACCACACACACACACACACACACACACACACACACACTTGCAGTGGAAACCTGTGTCTGCAACTAGCTTACCAATCTGACCTTAGTTATCATCATAAGAAAACCTGTATTCCCACAGTGGTTCTCCTGGTGACTGCACAGCTCCCTCCACCCTTGGCCACATCTCACCTCACCTCTCCCTTATGGGCTCTCCCACCCTGGGTCATGGGTTTCCTGAGGCTGTCCCTGGGCAGGCGGCGTTCTGCATGTGGATGTGGTTTCTCAGGCTCCTTCTGCTGTTGTGCTCCACCCCAAGGACCATGGCAGTGTCTGGAGTCAGTTTGGGTGTCTGCAGGAACAGTGGACCTCTCCTAACCCTGGGTGGTAGAGAGCTTGATGCTGCCTCACACCTCACAATCAAGAGCCCAAGTGTCACTTATGCCAGGCTCAGGAAACCTGGTGTCCACGTTGAGACTTGTCTCAGTCCATCCAACAAAGTGAACTTGCTGTGACTCACTCACTACCTGGAAACCCTCAGCACACCTGGTCTCAGTGTGCACAGAGAAACTGGGTTCACTGCTAACACACATGTGTTCCCTGGAGTGTGGGTGAGTGATCTGAGTGTGAACCTAGGAAGGAGCAGTGTGCCCACAGCTGTTGCAGGAAAAGGACAGGGCAAGGTCACACACCTCAGGGAGTTGAAGCTCAGCTGTGCCCATCCTGAGGTCATTGAAGATGAGGCTGGGCCAGCTTGACCAGAGTTCAGGGGCCTTGTCAACCCTGACCCTGTGGTATTGCCAGGTGCTGCACTCAGGGCCTCTCCCCTATCCTGTGCCCTCCACAGCCAGCAGCCTTCCTTGGAGACAGTGCACATGACTGGCCTCTCTTGGTTTCTGGAGTGTCCATTCCAGTTCAACTTCATGTCCACAGTTCCAAGCATCATCATCCTCAGGATGACCACAGGGATTCTGACCATTTCTCATCACCTGGCCTCCAGGAACTTCCTTTGAAGGACCAGTGGGAGGAGCCTCCATGAGCCACTAACTCCATCTTCCAGCATCCTGCAGAACCAGCACTGTGTGCAGGACACCAAGCTGTGCTGGAAGCTCAAGCAGGACTGAGCCCCTGGGGTCATGGCTGCTGTGGCCTCTGAGTGCCCAGGAGGGAGCACGGAGGAACCACTTCTTAGTTCCCTGACATACTCGAGGTTCCCACTGTCTCCTCTCAAAGGGTTTTTCCCTCTGCTTTCCTGAGCTGCCATGGTGTGCCCTCCTGTCCTGGCTGTGGGCAGAGAGGCAGCAGAGAAGCTCATGGGCATGGTGAGCTCTCTGGTGAAAGGCAGGTGAGGATCTAGCCTGACCTGAGTGGGGCTCGGGCAGGCTGTCTGCATGACCAGCCTGAAACACTCAGGCAAGAGTGGGGGGGCCTGGGCTCAGGATTTCCTCCTCTGCAGTCTCCTCTGACTGCAGCCACCCTGCCTGGCTGAGCCATGAGCTCCCTCTGAGCCCTGTTCGTGTCTCAGTGAGAGACAGGTTGTCCCTAAAATGCCCAGGCTGCTGTGCACTCTTTGTCCTCCTGCCTCAGCCTCCTCTGTACCTGGGGATGCAAGTGACCTCCACTTGCCAGGCTGACCTTGGTCCATTTCTGTGTCCATGTCTTATCCTCCATCCTCAGGTAGATACCTGGCTCCTTAGCCCATTCCCAGTCCAGTCCACCCAGTGTCCTTTGTCCAGTGATGGATCAGTTTGCAGTACACAGCATCATGCTGGAGCCTCCATAATGCAAGAAACATCCACACCTGAGGACTTTTGGCAATGTCTGGAGCCAGTATTTTTTCTTCCATGAGAATAAAAAAAAGTGTCCTAGGCAACCAGTTGTTACAAACCATTGAGGCTGCCAAACCTCCTGCCATCACAGCACATCTCCCACAGTAATGTAGTCTCTGACCCAAAACTCTGTGTACTGAGCTGAGGAATAAGCCAGTGATGATGGAGACATCCCCAGCCAGTTTACACGGTGATGGGCAAAGTGTGCACCCAGCTGCTGGTGTCCTGAGCAAATGAGGAGAACATCACCAGTTACCTCCAGCTCATTGAAAAGTGCCTGACTCATGAGGCTTTCACAGAGACACAGAAGAAGTGACTGCTGTCCTGGAAACAGCAAGTGCCAAAGCTCCTCCAGACATTCCTAAACAAAGCCGCACTGGACATGCAGAACTATTGGCAGCGAGGGGCTGGGCTGTCACTCTACAGCCTCTCCTAAGTGGAATAGCAGCAAGGGGTAGTGAGGTAGCTGGTCACACCAGGGCTGTGCCCTGAAACTTTCTGAGCTTTGTGCCCAGTGGGGCACTGAAGAGCCTGGAGAGGAAGTGTGCTTTTCTGACAGCCCACCAAGTGTAGGCAGAGCTCCCCAACTGGCACAGCCTGGAAAGTTTTTCCAGGCCCCAACCTGAGAAGCAATGTCTGACAGTGACCCCCATGACCTTGGCCAAAAGGTCCTCTCACATGGCCTCCAGGCCACCACTGAGGCCTATCTGACCCCCAGGCTGGAGAGACGATCCCACAGCCTAACTCTCCTGTGTGTGAGCTGAATTCTCCATCTCTATGGCTGACTCCTTTACCTTCATGCCGTGTCATGCACACCAAGTTGCACCCCCACCATACTGTCCTAGCACCTCCAGCCAATATCCAGACTTCCGCAGCCCATAACCTGAAACTTCAGCAGTTGCCCCGAACTTGCTGCTCAACACCCCCCATTGAGACCAGACCTCAACAGAGGAATGGTGACAGAAAGATCTAATCCTGGTCAGAACCGTCAGAAATCTGTATTTTCAGATAAACTTTGGTATATTTGGGCTGTCAATGCTTTATAGTGAGTCTCTGTGACACTCACACCCAACACCCTGGGCTGTAGGGGATGGAGGTGTCCACTCCTCATACAGCTGTGCATGGCCTGTGGACAGGGGTGACCTGAGCAAGGTCTCAGAGACTAAAGGGCTCCCTTGGTGAAGACTCATGAGGGAGGAGGGTGCTCAACTCTGCATGGACTGTGTTAGCTGCAGGTCGCCTCTGCCACTGGCCTCAGGACCCTGAAGACACAAGGTGACCAGCACCATACTGAAACATCATGCTTTTAGAGAAGCCCCAGGAACCCTGACTGCTGGGAAGATCAGCTTGGAGCCTGCCTGGGTTTCCTGCCTCTGTGGCTGGATTGCAGGGTCACAGACAGGGACACCTGGGCTCTGTTCCTGCTTCAGTCTAGGGGAGTTGAGCAACTGCAACTGTAACATCCAAGGTGTCCTAAGCTACTCCAGGTCCACTCCACAGAATTAAGTGATTTTGTGTATCATAAAGCAGGTGGTTATTGAAACTCTAACTCAGATTTTTGATCTAGGATTTGCAAGTTGCTAAATTTTAAAGTGCTACATTTTGTACTAGCACCTCCTGTTTCTGTTTTTTTTTATCAGAAATACTTCCAAGATTTTAGTGTTTATTTGAGCTTATACAAAATTGTGTGGTTCTTTTTGACCTATTAATAGGGGCATAAATAATAGTTTGTAGCACATAAGTGAATCCTGCTTATTTTGTAAATCTCAATCTTATTCATTTATTATTTAGGTATCAGGATTGAACTCAGGGGGAACCAGACCACTAAGCCACATCCCCAGCCCTATTTTGTAATTTATTTAGAGACAGGGTCTCACTGAGTTGCATAGCACCACACATTTTTTTTTTTTTTTTTTTTTTTTTGAGGCTGGCTTTGAGCTTTGGAGCGTCCTGCCTCACCTTCTCCAGCTGCTGAGATTACAGGCAAGTGCCATTGGACCCAGCTCATCTGAATTTTTTTCTGGGCAACCTCATCTTCTCAATTTATTATCTATTTTTCTTCCTCCCAAATACTAATTTAGTGGTTTTTATTTGCAGTTTGTCTGTCGGCCTCACAAAAATATCTAATAATCATACACTGTGCGATTTTTTTGTGTTGTAGTGTTTTAAGAAACAATAATTATATTTCCAGAATTTTTCCGTGGATCCTTTGACAGACCTAAGTCATTCCTAAAGGGGAAACCCACACTGGGTGACCAATTTGCCCCCTGTCAACCAGAATTCACAAGAGCAGTTGCCCATTTCCCCTTACAGCAGCAAGGGTTCTGTTTTCAGAGGGGGAATTGAGGTGGGGTTGGGGCAACAGGTCCTTAAGTATAGGTGAAAAATGGCTGGGTCAGGAAGATGGGGCTGATTCAGGAGGACATAAAATGCTAATTCTTCCAGGGCACCTGCCCCTCCTCCAACCTGTTGTCAAGGTTACCTGCCTCCAGGGACCTGCTCTTCCCTGAAAAGAGTTGTTAGTGAGTAGCCCTGGGCAGCTCCCTTTCTGCCTGCACCCTTGGCAGCTCTTTTCCACCCTGGGATCACTCCACCTTTTGGGTCACATGGTAAGGATGGGATGTACCTCTCTCGTTCTAGTATACCTTTTTTTAATTCTAATTTGTTATACATGCTTGCAGAGTGCAATTCATTTCGTAATTACACATAAAGAGCACATTTTTTCAAGTCACTGGTTTTTCATAAAGTATTTTCATACCATTTGTGTTTTTATACATGTATTTAGGGTATAGATGTCTAATTCATTTTGTCATTATTCCTATCCCCTTGCCCCCCGTGTTGCCCCTTTATTCTATTTAGCATTCCTTCATTCCTCTCAACCCCCCCCTTGCCATTTAAGTCAGGATCATCATAGCAATGGAATCATTCAACCTTTGATTTTTTTGGATTGGCAAACTTCACTTAGCATTATTTTCTCCAACTCTGTCCATTTACCTGTGAATACCATGATTTTATTCTCCTTTAGTGCTCAGTAGTGTTCCATTGTGTATATATAACAAATCTTTCCCTATCCATTCGTCTGTGTAAGAGCCCTAATTGAGGAGATAGCTAAGATGGTGGCTAGCTGAGAGCCATAAAGGTGTTCAAGTATTTTCACCTGATATACATGCATTTATCTAAGAATCTTTTTTATGCCAATAAACACTGCGTGACACACCTGTAAACTCGAGCTGTTAGCATGTGTCCTTGTTAAGGCAAAAAGTATTTAACCGGGTGAGGGTTAGTTAGAGGAGTGGTTGGAGTTAAGAGTTGGAGAGGTTGTTGGAGCCGGAGAGAGAAGTTAGAAGAAAGAAGAATAAAAGAACTTTTTTTTTCATTTTCCTTCTGCCTCCGTATTTTCTCCCGTTGTATCCTTGCTCCAAGCGGCAGCATCCACAGGCAGCAACAAGTGGTGGCCCGTAGGGGGAATTCAGAATCAGCACAGAGAGAAAACTGAGAAATTTTGAAAATGGGCTCAAAGATGACAAAAAAAATCCAAGCTGCTAAAGCTATTCAAGATTTACTAGAGATAGCTCAAGGATACGTGCTCTCAATTGAACCTGAGACTCAGGATGTTACTACCAGTGACAGTAGCAGTAGTGAGGAATCGAGTAATA
>CM046659.1:1868149-1975827 GCA_025594165.1 Tamias sibiricus
CTGTTAGCTATTATAAACTGCAATCAGACAGAAGCAATTGGGATTTGTAAAATTAGCCACAACATCTAATACAAACACTCCACTGGATTGCTCTTTATCTTCTCCTGGAGCAGAGCTATCCTTGATGGCTATGAGCTCCCCTTCCTTGCCCTAAGCCCTGAGTGCCCTGAGTCCCCTGATGATTCTGAGATTCCCTGCTGGTCCTCAGCTCCCTTTGTAGGCAGGGGGTTACTGGGCTCACACTAAATTCCCCTCACTCTATATCTCCTACTGGAATACACAAGTGTATCATCAAGATTTAGGATGTTGAGGGCTAATGAGATCTGGCTCTTGGAAGTGTCCCTGGTGATGCTGACTCTCTAACAGTGTAGATTTCACCCATTGCAGGTAAAATTAGTAAGGACACCTGGAAAATATAATTAGCATGTGCTCTGTTCCATCAGGGAGCAACGAGGACCAGCAGGGGACTCAGGACCAGGTGTACAAGGGTATCTGCTTCCATCATTATCTATTCTTCCTACAGCACAGATGAGGGACATAGTGAGGAAGGGCTTCACCAGCCAGGTCCCAACTCTTGTAGCTGCACCTGGGACATGATAACTGAGTACAGGAAACCTCACCTCCCATTAATCACACTAGCACCTATATGTTCCGTCCTTCTCCTGCAATCCCTGGACTCTCACACAGGGAGGTGTCACTGGGCAAAGGAGAAGCACCAGGTCCTCTAGGCTGCCATGAAGGACCCATGAGAAGGAGATGGGGATCCTCAGCCAGGGCTGGACTCTCAGCCTGAGACTGGGGGCTGCTTTGCATGGGGCAGGCCTAGGTTGCAAGTGGAGGTCAGAAGGCAGGGCCACCATTCTTTCCAGAGGATCCTTGGCTTCCTGCTGCTCAGAGGCACTGGGAAGGAACCTGGGGGCTCCATCCTGCTTCCTGCCAGGTCCTCCTCCTGCCAGCCATCCAGGAATGGGGAGGCATAGTGTCCAGGGGATGACAGCACTCACAGAGGGTGTGCTTCCTGCAGAAGGGCACAGCCATGCAGAGGGAGGAGACAGCAGGTGGCCTCCTTTCTTCTCTGTTTTTTTTTTTTTTTTCAGCCACACAGAAAGGATTTAGGTGGGTGGTGTGGTGTGCTTTTAGGGCTCTTGCTGGTGCTGTGTTCAGCATGGTC
The DNA here is from genome assembly GCA_025594165.1 of Tamias sibiricus. Classification (NCBI taxonomy): domain Eukaryota; kingdom Metazoa; phylum Chordata; class Mammalia; order Rodentia; family Sciuridae; genus Tamias; species Tamias sibiricus. Next base: position 1,869,321 of record CM046659.1, read on the forward strand.
AAGAGGCAGCGAACACCCCTGTTCCTCCAAGGTCAGTGGGGTGAATGTATTCTGCATCACTCCTCTTCAAACCTCTCATGATGAAGCATCTCACACCCCTGAGATGCCTGAAATTACTCAAGTTCTCAGAGGACTTCTGAGGCCTGCCTGTGTCCGTGCCTGCACACCTGCACCACAAAAAATCTGGGCCTGAGGTTGGCCTTTTACCTTTCTCCCTTCCAGTCTCGCACTCGCAGAGCATGTAACAAAATGGGAATTAGTGAATGTCCCTATTTGGTTTTTCAAGAATAGGGAGGGGCATCAGGTATTTTAATGACATTTCTAAGAGTAACCTTGGAAGGGGGGAAGCACCAAGGAAGGTTTTGTGCCCTTGCAGAGACCAGACTCCTGTGGTGTTTGCCATTACAGCGCCAGCAGGGAGAGAGTCTGATGGCATTGACTGTGAGGCAGGAACTGGCCTGGGTTTCTGAGGCTGCAGAACTACCTGTGGATGAGCAAAGGGTGTTGGCACAGAGCAGAGGCTGTGGAGGCTTCATCTGAGGCGAGGGCACCCACAGGGGGAGAGCTAAGAGAAAACCCTCAGCACTCCATGCTGTGCCCTAAAGATCAGCACTTAAAAAGAGGACAAGTTTTCCAGCCTTGAGCAGCTGCAGAGCCACCCATGTGAGGAGCCTGAAAAGCAGGGAGGTGGGAAAGACTTCCAACCAGCACAAGTGTGTTCAGGGACCAGGTAACTCACCAGAGGGGAGCCTGCAGGAAACACTGAGAGTGCAGGGGCCTCTCATAGGGGAAAAGGCACCAGGAATGGAGTGAATCTCTGGGTTTAAGAAGGGGGCGTGGGGATAGACAGTCCCTCCCTGCAGGTGATGACCACTGTTGAAGATCAGAACTGCTGTGAACTTAAGGATCCTCTCAACCTTAGCCAGCAGTGCAGGCACAAGAAAACCCAGAGACAAGTGTGACCATGGCCACACTGGACAGCACCTGGGGAGGCTGAGAGACACTCAGGATTGTCTGGTCCTGCCAGTCCTGCTGGGTGGTCTGGGCCCACCCACTGCACTGGTGTTGGTCCAGGGCTTTTGGGTGTCCATCATGCTACCAGCACAGGTGAGCTCCTGTATGGGTCCCTGGAGCATGTCAGGATGTCCCAAGGTCTCAGGTGGCAGTTCAGGAGACGTGTCCTACCTACTGGAGGCAGACATCACATACGAGATGTGATAGGTTTCCGGCAACATGTCAGAACTGTTCCTCTGTCCCTCTTGACTCTAGTGATTCCAAGGATGGGAAGAGGAATTTTTAGACATTAGGCTCAACGAGTCCCCTCTTGGGTTGGTCTGATGCTGTCCTCATGGTGAGCCTGGGGTGTGGGAGGAACATCATGGGGCCTCATTCCCATCTCATCAGAGAACATTCTAGAATGTCTTTCACTGTGGGGTATTTGCACTGTTCTCTTCATTTTCTGCTATAGAGTGGTGTGTCAGGATTCTGCTCCTCTTGATATGCTGCTCCCCTCTTTATGGAGCTCTTGATAAGTAGGTTCCTAAGGGCGGTTCCCACTGAAGGGGGGAAGACAGAGGGGAGTCTGTGGAAATTGCTTGTAATTCTCCTGGGCTACAGAGGGGGGTTCACCTGGATACTTGCTAAATCATATTATGTCAGTGTGAGATCAAGTGAATTTATTTCTATATTGGTAAAAATACCTAGTGTGTTCTGCAGATTGTGCTCAATTTTCAAGCTTTATTCAGTGGCCCACCTTTCAGGCAGGGTGCTATTCATTCATGTGTCCCCACTCTGGTCAGGGTGCTGATTCCACCTGGCCAGATCACAACCTCCAGCAATGTGACCAAGCGTTTGTTGTTCTGTGATCACGTGGCATCACCATGACGACAGAGCATGTCCGTGTAGAGAGCTCACCCCACAAAGCCTGGCTGGCCACCACAGTCAGAAGAGAACTGCAGAGGAGGGAATCCTGTGGCCCAGGCTATGCCCACTCTTGCCTGAGTGTTTGAGGTTGGCCGTGCAGACAGCCTCCCGAGTGCCAATCAGGTCCAGTCCTCATCCTCACCCACCTTTCCTCAGAGAGCTCACCATGCCCATGGGCTTCCATTCCCCCCTCTGCCCACAGCCATGATGCCACAGCCAACTGCAGGACAGGGAGATGGCACAGGCCCCACTAGGTCTGCCAAGTCTGCAACTGGGAGAAGTAAACAGCAGACACAGAAATACGGGAGGACGGATTGATGGGTGACTAACAATGAATGAAGAAACAGAGCCAGAGCAGGGGGCCTCATGGATGGTTCTGCAACACATGCCGAAGAAGACTGATGGGAAACCAGCTTAGGAGACCAGACACACGCTGGTCCAAAACCAGACAATGACCCACAGTGCAGCCAACTCCAGTCCAGCAGCCATGATGAACTAGGGATGGAACTCTGCAGAAAATTTCTGGCAGGCTGGAAACTGAAGGGCAGGGCACAGTGAGAGAGAAACCCCTTGACAGGGGCCACCTTTCTGGGATGCAGGGACAGCTAAAGGAGTAGTAGCTCACTGTGGTTCCCTCCTCAGGTCAACAGAGGCCAATGTCACAAGAGCTTCTCAATAACCTAGAATATATCACTGGGTGAAATCCAGCACTTTCCAAGATGGAAGCAACCAGCAAGTTGCTCAGAGGAACAGCACAGTGAAGCTAGGTGTGAGGCCACCAGCTGTGCCCAGCTGGGCTGTGTCCTGAGGCTGCCCAGAGCCCTCATTACTCTCCCCCCACAGTGGCCCTGAGGACAGACATGGATCAGTGGGTTTTAAGTCAGTGTGGCTGGGCTTCAGGCCCCTTCAACATGTCTGTCTGGTTTTTTTTTTTGTTTTTGTTTTTGTTTTTGTTTTTTTTCCTTTTCCTTTTCAAGTGGGAGTGTTCATCCCTGCCAAAATTTTGGGTGTATGAGACCTCACTTTGATTTTAAGGTACATGGTGGAGATTTCCCTGAATCATATAGAATCTTTGGCCTGGACTTCTGAGCTCTGCTGAAGTGTTTATGCTTTTGGGGACTCAAGAATGAGGACTGAGTGTGTTCTGCATCATGAGATAAATGTGAAAGCTTTGTGTTCAGGGATGGAATGATTAGGTGTGCATAATTGTCCTCCCAAAATTCCATGTGCTAAAGTTGTTCTGCAGCCCTTTGAGCTATTGGGGAGACTGCAGCCCCTTTGGCTGTTAGGACATGGGAACTCGTGGAATTCATGCCTTTCACTCTGGAAATGCCCTGCAAGGGAATTGTCAGACTCCAGTCTATTCCTCCCTACCTTTTGATTCCTAGCAATGAGGTAAGTGGTTTTCCCAAAGTGGGCTCTCTGCTTTGCCCCCTGGCAGAGCCAGGAAAGATGTAAATGCTATGGACTCCTATGGTCATGGACTGGATTTTTTATTTATTTATTTTTTTTTGTGTGTGGTGCTGGGGATTAGAACTCAGGGCCTTGTGCATGCAAGGCAAACACGCTACCAACTGAGCTACATCCCCAGCCCAATGGACTGGAATTTTTGAAGTCATGGGCCAAAATAAATTTTCCTCTTTAGGTGTTGAAGCTCTCTAGTGTTTTTATAGGTATGAAAAATGAGGGGTGTCATGTTTAGGGTAGGTGATCCCAGCATCCCCCTTTGCTCAGGAAGAAGTTGATTGAGGCTCCTGAGCGAGTTCTGAGGTTTCTATGAGGTAAGGGAGACAAAACTAATCCATTGGGAAAATGAGCCATTGGAAACATCAGTCTTTTATTCAGATACTAAACCATTTTTGTTCACTAAGACACAAAAATTTTACAATGTGTCAACATTAGGTAATTTAGACCACAAGGAAGACATATGAAAGAAAAATTATTGTATTTTTATTTTGTGTAAAATAGACTGTAAATTGAAGTGAACATGCTACAAAGAAAAAATTCAAATGTACAAAACATACAAAAAGAAACTTCTCCGTTCAAAAATTATGTTTGTGCATCTTTGAATATGTCAAAATTAACCACACAGATTTGCCTAATTATAAGTTATAAATAAAGTGTAAAAGGTGGGGCTGAAGTCATGGCTCTGTGGTGTAGCACTTGCCTGGCATGTGTGAGGCAGAGCGTTTGATTCTCAGCACCAACTATAGATAAATAAAGATCCATTGACAACTAAAAAAAATTATAAATAGTATAAAAAAAAACATGAAAGTATACCCTAGTTTTAGAACTTATAATTTTGTTTGCAAATTCAATGCTATCTATCTCAAAATACATTTTGAAAATACACAAATTATTTTATTATTTTATTTTCTGGCATGAACCAGGAGTATCATAGTAAATCTGTGATATAACAATTTTTCACGCCCATCTTCCCTTAGACTGGAGCTGGGACTCTCAAGAAAGTGTGGGCACTCCTGTTAGCAGGGACAGAGCCCAGAGCATCCCTGTGTGTGAATCTGCAATCCAACTATAGTGGCTGAAACCCAGGCAGCCTCCACACAGCCTTTGGGTTCACCTTTGCATTTACAGGTACAGTGAGTTTTTGTTATTATTTCTGGATATGGTGAATTGGCTCTTCATGGAGTCAGGGTAGTAGCTTCTATCACCACTTAGGCAAAGTTAGCCAACCCACTCCAGCCCCTACCCTGGAACTGGCAGACACAGTCCATCCTGTAGATATTGAAGGTGAACCCAAATGCTGCACAGGAGAGTCACAGGGACCCCCCAGGCTGCACCAGGCCTCCACCAGACTCCACCAGCTGCACGTCACACTGGACACCTGCAAACACAGAGGCAGCCTGGTCAGGACACTGTCACTCATCCAATCTTTCTCTCACTCCTGTACACTCACACATTCAGGATCTCTGGGTCTCCATTAATTACCTTTTAAAACAGCCACAAGGAAAACCCAGCTGAGCACACTCTCCATGGTGAGCAGCTGTGTTCATTCCTGATCACTGAGTGGGCTGAGTTGGGAGTCCAGGGCTTGGCTCCTCTGCAGATTTGCATGGTCAGGGTGGGCTGTTTTTCATGAGAAGAGGGAGGCCCTATTTGCATGTCCTCCTGCTATGTAGCAGCTCTGTGTGGAGGCCTCATAGAGCACCACTCAGTGAAGTTGGGAGAGTCATGGGGCAGCTTGATGGATGGAATAGCTTTCAGGAAGATAGAGCAACTCCTGTGATTTTTTTCTCTGTTCAATTATCCTATATGCATTTAGTTTTACAAGTCCTGTAAAATATACATTCAAGGTGGTAACTCATGGTACAAATGTAAAATCACACAGAGAAGTGTGAGTGGTGGTTCACTGTGTCAATAGGTCACATCTGGCAAGAACAAGTTGAGTATTTGAGCTTTCATTATCACCCTGGAGAGTACTGGTTCCCTGACCCACCTCTAGCTCCCATGTGGACACACCTGGTGACATCCTCAGGTCCCATTTTGTGCATGACCTGACACTTGGTGGGAGCTTGGCTCACTCAGGCTGGAGCAGACCATGAGTTGGACAATCTCAAGGGCACAGGTGATGCCCTGTTGTGTGACCTCCTGACTGAGGTCATGCCATGTGCAGGACAGGGAGGGGCAAAAAGGAGCAGGGCAGGCAGAGCTGGTGCTTTTCAGTTTGGCCAAAAGAGCAGCATATTGTGGTGCTGCCCAGGAGCTGTGGCCAGGAGGTTGAGGCCAGCAGCTCCACTGAGAGAAGCCCAGGGCTTTGCACCTGGAGGATGAAATGTGGATTCAGAATCCCAGGATCAACAAGGCCCCAATTCCTCAGCTCAGATGCAGAGATGAAGGTTTGAATTTCATTCCAGTGTAGGGCATGTGGGAGAGTGCTCCGGGCTGCCTGACCCAGGACTGCCCAGGGCATGTTTTCCTCTGTTCAGCCACAAGGTGATCAGAGGTTCCCCAGTCCTGGTTCAAGGGCATCCATGACCTGATCCCTGCTGAGGATGACCATGTCCTCAGCCATATCATGATGCTTTTGCAGGCAAGCAGACTGCAAGGGGTAAAGGGTTTTGGAGGCAAGGCCAGCCAGTGCACTCCTCAAGAACCAGGAGGGGCCACCAGGTTTTCGAGACAAACACAACCTGCCCTCAGGTTTGCACACTGCCTTCATACAGGAGCACATCTCCTCAGTCCAAAGAAGCTTACCAACCTGCCCCGATGAACAGCCAGGAAGACGGGCCCTGCATTCAATCCTTGGACAGCACTGGTGCCATGTCAAATTAGAACCCAACTGTGTCTTCTCTGTTTAGATGGTGAATGATCAGAACTGTAGTTTGCAAACAAGAAGTTCAGGCTGCGTTTCATCCAGGCCTGACCTACGCTGCAGCTGGGGTTGGCAGCCTTGTCCTTGCTGTAGTAGCCCTGTTTGCAAGTGCTGGCCTCTTTTTCTCCCCACCCTTCAGAGGCTTTTGAACCTCAGAACCAGTGAGCACAGTCCTCTGGGTTTTTTTTTTTTTTTTTTTTTTTTTTTTTTTTTGCACACTCCTCTAGGGTTGTGTGCACTCCTCTAGTGATATGCTGACACCTTACACCTTTGCACACTCCTCTAGTGATGCAAACACTCCTCTAATTATGTGCACACCTCTAGTGATGTGTAGACTTTTCTAGTGATGTGCACACTCCTCTACTGTTGTGCACACTCCTCTAGTGATTGCACACTCAATGTTGTTGGTTGGATTTCAAATTCATGTAATCCCTCTGGAAAACAATATGGATATTCCTCAAAAATCTAGGAATGGAAGTCACATGTGAGCCTTTTCCCCCACATCCTTGCCAACATTTATTGTTGCCTGTGTGCTTGACGATTGCCATTCTCACTGGAGTGAGATAAAAATCTTAAAGTAGCTTTGATTTGTATTCATCTAATGTGAGAGATGTTGAACATTTTCTCATATAATTGTTGATGATTATATTTCTTTTTCTCTGAAGTGTCTGTGCAGTTCCATAGCCCTTTTATTGATTGGATTGTTTGTTTTCTGGGTGTTAACTTGTCTAAATTCTTTACATATCCTACAGATTAATGCTCTATCTGAGGTGCATGTGGTAAATTTTTCTCCTTTTCTGTAGGCTTTCTCTTCACATTATTAAATTCTTCCTTTCCTGAAATGAAGCTTTTTAGTTTAAATGCATCCCAATTATTGATTCTTGATTTTACTTATTGTACTTTGGATGCCTTGTTAAGGAAGCCAGATCCTGAGCCAACATGGTGAAGAATTGGGCCTGCTTTTTCTTCTATTAGGCCCTGGTCTCTGCACCAGTTTTTGATGCACTTTGAGTTTTATGGAGGATGAGAAATAGGGGTTTAATTTCATTTTGTTACAAGTGGCTTTCTATTTTCCCCAGCACTATTTGTTAAGAAAATTATCATTTCTCTAGGAATGTTATTTGTTAACATTGTCTAGTATAAGATAACTCTATTTGTGTGGGTTTGCCTCTCTGTCTTCTATTCCATACCATTGGTCTATGTGTCTGTTTTGGTGCCAATACCATGCTGTATTTTGTCACTATATTTTAAGTTGTACTATAATTTAAGTTTGGGGCTTGTTATGCCTCCTACTTCACTTTTATTGCAAAGATTGCTTTGGCTATTCTTAGTCTCTTATTATTGCAAGTGAATTTCATAATTGCCTTTTGTATTATTATAAGAAATGCCATTGGGATTTTAATAGGCATTGCATTACATGTGTATAGTACTTTGGTAGTACGTCCATTTTGACAATATTAATTCTGCCTATCCAGGATTATGGGAGATCTTTTCATCTTCTAAGGTGTTCTTCACTTTCTTTCTTTAGTGTTTTGTAGTTTTCATTGTAGAATTATTTCACCTCTATTGTTCAGTTGATTCCCAAGCATTTCATTTTTAAAAATTGTTCTTGAGGCTAAGGTGAATGGGATAGATTACCTAAATTTTCCTATTGCTGATTCAACATTGGTGTATAGAAACACAATCAATTTGATGATGTTAAGTTTGTATCCTGCTACCTTTCTGAATTCATGTATGTGTTCTAGAATTTTTCTCTTTTTTTTTTGGGTGGTGGTCTTCTATATATAAAATCATGTTGTCAGCAAACAGAGATAGTTTGAGCTCTACATCCTATTCACATCCTTTAAGTTATATTCTTTTGCTTAATTGCTATGGATAGAATTTCAAGGACTATGTGGAACAGAAGTGATGAAAGTGGGCATCCTGGTCTTTTTCCAGTTTTTAGAGAGGGTGCTTTCAGGTTTTCTCCATAATGTTGACCTGGAGTTTTTCTATAGAGATTTTACAATATTGATGTATGTTGCTTCTATCCCTAGTTTTTTTTTTTTTTTTTTTGATTATCAACACTGGTATCACTATAAACTTTCCTCAAAGAACTGCCTTCATAATGTCCCAGAGATTGTGATATGTTATGTCAATATTCTCATGTACTTCTAGGTATATTTTTAATCTTAGCCCTGATGTCTCTATTCATCAATTAGTTGCATATTATTTAGTCTCTAAGTGTTAAAGAAGTTTCTATTTTTTATCTTATCATTGATTTATAATATATTAGATAATGATTTGAAGAATGCAAGGTATTATCTCTGTTTTTTGTATTTGTTAAGAGTTGCATTGTGGCCTGAAACGTGGTATATTTTATAGAAGGATAGATGTGCTTCTGAGAAGAAAGTGTATTCAGCTTTTGATGAATGAAATATTCTATACTTTTGTTAAATCTTGATTATATTATTTAGTTCTAAAGATTTTTTATTTAGCTTTTCTTTAGAATGTATTTTTTCCTGTATCAAAGATGCAGTCATTGGGGTAGCCATTTAGCTGAGAAATAAAGATAGTAATATTTTTTTGCACATGACAATAAATTATTTGTTGAACACTCTCCTGATTTTCAGACTTGGTAGCCACCTTGCATAATTTTCCAAGAATTATGTTCTTTTAAGGAAGAACAACAAATTTTATTCCTTCTTAAAAATATGTGTATTCCTTCATACATCGCACCTGTCCCCAGGGAGGGACCTTTACAGTTCCTGGGAGTGACTTGTGGTTGCAGCTTTCTGCTGGTGAGGGAATAAAGCTTCTACTTCAGCACTCTACTGGCACTGAAACACTTCATTTGCTTTCTAATAGTGTCCAATGAATCCCCAACAGGCCAGCACCTTATATGTTCTGTAGGTTAATGAGTCCATCTCCCTTGCACTAGTGCACAAACACTTCTGCTTTCTGTCTTTCTATCCCTTAACATGACTGTTTACTGGCCACATTTGTGGAAGTATAGTGTATCTCCTCATCCTCTTGATCACAGAGAAAGGGCATTGTTTACTTCCTATTAAGTGCAAATGCCCACTTAGTGTCTGTGAATAGCAAGAGCCTTGTCATGCTGCTCTGGGCACTGTGCAAGAATGGCAGAGGCATGGGGACAGGTGGAAGTCAGGTAAGCACATAAAGCTCAGATTTCCTGTGAAATAAGGCATAAACAAAATTAAGCCCTTGTGCAGAAAATTTGACAATTTAAAGTAGTGTTGCCATGGAAACAGGTTCGACAAACCAGAAGAAACAGAGAATTAACGTTGTGGTCCTCTCCACCATCCTTATATTACCAACTTTCAGCAATCACAGCATGCATTTGGGCTAAGCAAACCTCAGCCCGTGTGCTCTGGGTGAGCTTGCCCCATCATGGAGGGTCCTTTGCAAGGCAGTCTAATAAGATGCAAACCCTTTCCCATGGGCTTTGGAGCACAATGTTTGTGTCATATTCAAGGCCTTTAAATACAAAGCAACAAAATAAAACCATTTCTGGTTTACTTCAACAAACTCACTAGTATTCCCATTATTTTAGAGAAATTAACGTTGTATGAAATTATTTTGACAGAAGTAAAATTAAAGGAACATTGAGAAAAGGGGAGAAACATTTTACTGAGACAGAAGGTCTGCTTGATTTTTTTCTCTGAATCTCCAATGATGGAAGAAGTGAATGCTGTAAGACTTCTCTCCCAAAGCCCATGTGGCTAAAACCAGTCCTTGTTCAGTAAGGATAGTATTTTCTTCCTGACAGAGTGAGGGCAGGACAAGGAAGTATTTTCTACTGTGCAGGAAGGAGGAAAATACGTGGCAGGGAGGAAAAAAGCTCTGGCACAGAGGTCATCTGGGGAGGACATTCATGGAGCAGTCTGCAGCTTCCAGCATTTGGCATCATGTGCAACCACAAGGACAAGGCTGAACAAGACCTGTACACTGTCCCCCAGATCTCACAGCACAAAGGGGTGTCCTGCAGGTCATTCTGAAGCCCAGGTGATGGCAGTGACTCCAGAGACGTTTGACCAGAGGAAGATCTGCTCTATACCAGGTTAATTTTATCCTGATTCCTTGCACTTTCCAAAACTGTCCTTGCAAAGGAAACCAAAAGGCTCTGGGCAGTGGTTACTATGAAATCCCCTCAGTCTTTCCCAGGGGCCTGCAGCATCAATTGGCTCAGCTACACCTGAGCTCTGGCTAAGTGCCTCAGCCCTGTGACGCCAGAGTCAAAAGCCTTTATTCTTTGGGTTAGGACAGGAAGGGAGATGTGAGAACGAATATGAGGTGGCTTAGAAGTCAATTTGTTCAGTTTTGAGTCTGATATGCACAGGTCTGCAGGGGAAATAGGGGACAACTTGAAACCTGTTGCATTTGAGGGTTACAGAGATTAAATATGCTCCTCTTGGCTCCCTTTCCACTCCTGAGTCTGTCCTGATGAGAATCCATGAGTCTGCCCCTGTCTGGTAGGAAAAGACCACCCAGGACCCCTCAACTTCTCACATCTTGTTGCAGTGACTAGAGCAGAGGCATTTGCTCCATGTTTAAAGCTCTGCTGCTGTTCCTGTGAGAATAGGTTCCCATTGCATCAGAACAGTGCTATTCAGATGACAGTGGCAGGAGCATTGTCACACACACCTAGAGTGGCTCCCTGGAGCTCTGGAGAGGAGACTGTGAACACTGTATACCAACACAGTCTCCCAATACACCTGTCCCTGGATCTGGCCTACACTCATTTTTCCCTGAGTTTCCCCTGCAGGTCCTGAGCTCCCTGCTGGCCCTGAGCTCCCTGTCCTGGTCATGTGCACCTCTGCTGGTAGTGAGACCCTGGCTGGTCCTGAGCTTCCTGCTGGTCTTGAGCAACTGCTGTTCCTGAGCTCCCTTTTGGTCTTTATCCCCCTGAGGTTCCTGAGCCTTCTGCTGGTCCTGAGTCCTCTGTGGTGGTCCTGAACTCCCCCTGCTGGTCTTGAGCTCCCTGACTTACTCCTGACCTCCCCCTGCTGGTCCTGATATTCCCCTGCTGGTCTTGAGCTCCCTCTTCTGGCCTTGAGCACCTGCTGTACCTAAGCTCTCTGCTGGTCTTGATGACCCTAAGGTTCCTGAGCCTCCTGCTGGTCCTGAGCCCTTTGTGCTGGTCATGAGCTCCCCCTGCTGGTCTTGAGATCCCATTGTTGGTCTTGAGCAACCTACAGATCCTGAGCCTTCTGCTGGTCTTGATGCCCCTATTGATACTAAGCTCCCCCTGCAGGTCCTGAGCTTTCTCTGGAGGCCTTGAGCAACCTGCTGTAACTGAGCACCTGCTGCACCTAATCCCCCTATGCAACTAATCTCCCTACTGGGACATTTGTGTCCTGACAACACACATCCCCTATGTTTCTCCCAGTGAAACATGAACAAGCCCTTTTCTCTCAGGCAGTGAAGCTTATGAAAATTCCCTTGGGTGTGTCTGTGGTGACTCTGACTCTCGATTGAAGCATTTGGTTATATTAAGTGATGCTACCACCAGTTATCCAATGTTGCCAGGTCCTGGCTACATTCAGGTGGCCCAGTGTGGCATCTTAGTGGCATCTTTCTTGAGGACATGACCAAAGTGGTACAACTTATGGTGGTCCGCCAACAATATGCTGCCCTCAGCAATGCTGAATGGGAGCCCTATGAACTAGGCCATGGTCCTTGACAAGATGTGGAATTCTAAAACATTCATGGGAAGCCTTCCCAAAGGCGACTGTTCTGTCCCATTTCTTCCCCTTGGTCGTGGCTTGCTGGCCTTGGGTAAGTCCACACAAAGTGCTAGGGTGATAGTCAATAATGGGTAAGATCCCCAGTTGGGGACAACCTAAGAAAGGCACACCCTCAAGTAAGGTGGGCTCCCATCAATTTAAAAAAAAGGGAAAAAATGTAGGAGACATTAAGAACACGTCAGCCAAAAACATAACTCTCTGCTCTCTCTCACTTCCTGATATGTGGACTTGGCCTAGCCTAGGGGTGTTGCCATGACTTATGATGAATCTCAAACCACCACAAGGGTAGGCTAGTGGCTGTTCCACCAATGTGATCTGCTCATGTTCCCTATGCTCCCCTATAACCTTATGCTGATAAAACCCTCCCTTTTTTATGAAAGATATCATGGTGCTGAAAGAGTTAACTTTGCATAGGTTCTCCTATTTTCTTGCTGTTCTCTTCTTTATTTATACATGTGGTATCGCTATTTCAATTACTTATAATGAGACTAATTCTATAAGTTAATATTTTGAAATCTAGAGTTTAAAACATAAAAAACCTCTTCTATAATTTATACTAAAATAACAGGTTCCTAATTAAATAGCTTTAAGAGTCTTTTTTGTGATTGAAAATAAATCCCTCTTATTTTCAAAATAATTTAATGTTACTTTCAAAATAATTTAACAAATCTTTAGAAAAAAAGTTCTTCAAAGCTGCCTCTCCCTTTTCCTGCTTCTTGTTATGAAAAACAATAAGTGCCTTCAAATTCCAGTCAGACAAATTAACATTTATCAGGCAAGTTTATACAGTATCCAGAAAAAATGACTAAGTTAGAGATATGAGGTAAAAATTATAAGATACACAGATAATTACATACAGTTCATGTAGCTCTTCATCTGTACAAAGCCCTGATATGTGTGTTTGATATGTAATCAGTAAATGATTGAGCCTCTTTCCTAAGTTTTATCATGTAAAAAAAATATGTAATGCAAAAAAATGTTGCTTATATATTTGTATAAACTGAAAATAAACCTGCAGAAAAAGCAGAACAAGCAGAAGAAACAAAAGATTCCACAGTCTAACTCATGTTTGAGAGCTGATTTCTTCCGCCACCTGCTGACTCCTTTACTTCATGCTGCCTTGAGTACTGGCATAGTATACCCCGGCTGACAACCCACTTTGGCAGTCCCCCCCTCCATAGATTATGCTACTCTGCACCTCCAGCGGAGACCACCACGGACCTCCGCAGCCTGGATCACTGCAATAGAAAGCAGACCCTTCCCAAGATGGACAATTGATGGTAGTTTCTAATGGCCCTACCTTGGGGGAACCTGTTACCCTTTGTCCTTCTGATGTACTCTTATACTTGGGCCAGGTGTCCTATGTCTGTCGCTGCACTTGAGTGTTGAAGCAGGTAGATCCTGTTCACTTCCCTGGTGGCTGTAGAATTAGTAACAGCAATTTGGTTTACGAGGATTGATTAGGAGAGAGACTATGGTCACAGCACCAAGGGGAGACCTTGACTCTGAATCTAATGGGCCCTGGGTCTGGAGTCTCCTAGATTGTGTCCTGACTGCCCAGGTGAGGAATTCCACAGCAGAGAGTGTGTTGGGCACAGGGATAGCTGCTTCCTGGGCCAGAGCTCAGCAGGCTCAGTGACAGAGGGACTTCTGGGTCACACACTGAGCAGCCACAGGTAGAGAGGTCCTCACACTTGCTATCCTGGGAAGACAAGGCACTGGGTGACCCTAATGTCTCCCCACTTTCCCTCTCAGGACTGGGGTGCCCAATTGAGGTGCAGGGCCAACTGAAGTCTCAGGCAGGACCTGGGCTGTCAGGCTCCTGTTCTTAGGTGCCAGGTCTGGGGTGGGCACATCTTGGTGAGGACAGGGCATACTGAGTGGGCTTTTCAGAGGTTTCCCTGCGACTCACTAGTGCTCAGATACTATGGTGACCCAGTGGTGCCTGGCTGTCTGTCCCCTGCAGCAACCTACTCAGATCATCAGCCCACTCCTTCTATTAACAAGCAGCAAAAGTTCCAGAGGAGCAGTTCTGAGTTGCAGGGACTCCTTGGGAACCAGGAGGATGATCATCCTGAGCTTCATCAGATGTCCAGGGCACCAACCCTAGAATAACTCTGTTTGCTGTACTGAGAATCCCACAAACAACCCTAATCAGGCAATCCCACTAAGGTCCCTTTCCTGAGTTGATGAAAGGGCTCACCAGGGTCCTCTGATCTACTTCTGTATCTGACCCTGGTGACCACAGAGCAGTCACTTCAGCCTCAATAATGCTGCTCTGTGTTCATGTGTAAATGCTCCTGTGTAAAAATACATATGACTGGGACTATTTTTAATAGTAGTGGTGAGAGGGGCCATCTATGTCTTTTTCCTAATCTGAGGGGAAGTTTTTAGTTTTCCTCATTCATTATGACCTTGGCCTTGGGATTGGAATATATTGCCTTTGCCACATAATTTCATCTCACTGCAGGCCAAAGGGCAATTTCCAAAAACAAAAATTATAAAAAATTCTGGTGAGTATTTTGGGGGAAACTACACTCATTAATTGTTTGTTGAACTGCAAATTAGCACAACTGAAACGGTATCCACCTTATGCTTTGAATGTAACCCTTGCTGCTCTGCCACTGCAACTTATTTTAAAATGGACCTGTTTCCTTCTCTTTCTCTCTCCCTGCTACTCCATCATCTCCCCTTCCCTAATCTCAGGGGACACAGGATTACCTTTCTTCCCCATCTGAGGCATAGCTATCTGTCCTTGAGCACACACCCACCATTTGAAGAAATTGATCCAGATTTGGAGGATGGCACCTGAAGATCGCAGAAATGACTGTCCACAACAACAACCAGTGAATTTTAACTCCAACAGAACATGTAGCCTTTGAGTCACATCTGTAAAAGCCCCCTGCTCCTTCTGATGGGCAGAAACACAGCTTTGGGACAGGCGCCCATTTGTTTCTTTTTTGCTAGCAAAGGAATAAACCTTTTTCTTTTGTCTCAAATCCCTGTTCTACTTATTGAATTGGCACCCAGGACTAGGACGTGTCTTCAGCAACACTTTAGATAGAATCTCACCGTGACTTGTGCCCCATATCCCAGACTTAGAGCTCGAGGATTTGTTTGCCCAGCTGGATTTCAGTCTTGCCTGGTTCCAGCCTTTCCTCTGTGCCCCTATTTTTATGAAGGGAAATGTTTACTCTGTACTTTTGTATATTAGATACATGGAAATTGCTTTTTTTGAACTCACAATGCTAGGTTTCCTTGAGTGTCAGAGGAGAGTTTGGACCTGAACTTTTGGGCAGTGCTTGAAGTACTGAGACTATGGGGGCTTCTGGAAATGGGCAAAATGTATTTTGAATCGTGAGGTGCTCATGAGTTTCTGGGGCCAAGGGTGGAATGTTATGGTTTTGATGTGAGCTGTCACCCCAAAAGCTCATGTATGAATGCAACCAGGTTTAGAGTGGATTGGGTTAAGAGCACCTTAGCCTATCAGTGAATTAATCCCCTGTAAGGGATTAACTGGGGGTGACTTAAGGTTGGCAGGGTGTGGCTGGAGGAGGTGTGCATTGGGGGTTTGATTTGGGGTATATACTTGTAACTGGTGAGGGAGTCTCTCTCTGCTTCCTGATCATCAGATGAGCTGCTTCCCTCCACCACACTCTTCCATCATAATGTTCAACCTCTCCTTGAGAACTGAGGAATGGAGCCTACTGTCCATGGACTGAGATTCTGCAACTCTGATCACTCAAATCAACGTTTTCTCTCCTAAAATTTTCGGTAAGATCTTTTAGTCACAGCAGGAAAATTGCTGACTAAGACACCACCATATGACCCAGAATTCCACATTTTGATACAGTCCAAAGGATGTAAAATAAGCATACTGCAGTGATACAACTACATAAATGTTTATATCAGAAATCACAGTACCCCCCAAAAATGGAACGAGCCTAGATGGCTGTCACCAGATGAATGGTGTATATACAGGTGGAGTATTACTCTCCATAAAGAGGAATCAAATGAACATATTTCTGGTAAAATGGTGGAATTGGAGAAGATCATGGGAAGTGAAATAACTCAAACGCATAGAGTTAAGGTCCGAGGCCTCTCATAAATGGAAGCTACAGCAAAATAAGGGAACAGAGGGACATTGAAATTAAATGAAGAGCAGAGGAGTTGAACAAGGGAATGGAAGGCAATGCAAGAGGGAGGTAAAGGCAGAAGGAGAAAGGAAGTTTACCAAAGGCCCCATGTGCAGATTTGAACACACCACAGCAACTTTCATGTAAATACCTGTCACTAATGTAAAGAAAAAGTGTAACAACAGAAGGGAGATAAGCACAATAGAGAAAAGAAAACGTGGAGGGAGATAGCCAGGTAAGGGGAATAACAAAATTGGAGTAAATTTAATTGAGTGATTCTAGAATTATGTCAAAATGAACCACAATATTATATATAAGCTTGAGGCCTGAATGAAAAAGTGAAAATACACAACAAAAAAATCCAAGAATTCTTATTTTTAGACAACACAGATTAGTAGAGACCACAAGTCCACAGAGCTCCCTGGAAAGCTCATACAAAAGGCCTCTAGATGGAAGAAATGAGCCCCCACCCCCTCTGCACCTGCTTCTGGCTAACCCTGAGCTCCCTGTGTGCTGAGTGCCCCCTGCTGGCCCTGGCCGCACTGCAAGGAGGTTTGTGTCTGGGCTCACACTGAGGTCCCCTCACTGTGTTTCTAGCACAGTAATAGGTGGCCGTGTCCTCGGCTCTCAGACTGCTCATTTGCAGGTACAGCATGTTCTTGGAGTTGTCTCTGGAGATGGTGAATCAGCCTTTCACAGAGTCAGCATAGTAAGTACTACCTCCATTACTAATGGCTGAGATCCACTCCAGTCCCTTCCCTGGAGCCTGGCGGACCCAGCTCATCCAGTAGTCACTGAAGGTGAATCCTGAGGCTGCACAGGAGAGTCTCAGGGACCCTCCAGGCTGCATCAGGCCTCCCCCAGACTCCACCAGCTGCACATCACACTGGACACCTGCAAATACAGAGGCAGCCTGATCAAGACACTGTCAATCATCCACTCTTTTCTCTCACTCCTGTTCACTCACACACTCAAGGATCTCTGGTTCTCCATTAATTACCTTTTAAAACAGCCACAAGGAAAACCCAGCTGAGCACACTCTCCATGGTGAGCAGCTGCGTTCAGTCCTGACCACTGAGTGGTCTGAGCTGGGAGTCCAGGGCTGGACTCTTCTGCAGAGTTGCAGGTCAGGGTGGCTGGTTTTCATGAGCAGAGGGAGGCCCTATTTGCATGCCCTTCTGTTATATAGCAGCTCTGTGTGGAGGCCCATGTAGAGCAGCACTAAAGGCAGATGGGTGTGTCATGGGCTAGAACTGTGTACATAGTAGCATTAAAGGAATATAATTATTTTTTCCTATTTTTTTCTGTTTGTCATTATAACTAATAATAATTTTTACAAATGCACAAAATCATAATACAGAGACAGTGTTGACTCCATCTTAGAATTGTCAAATCATAAAAAGAAGCATGTGTGCTCCTTCACTTTATCCAATGGCAGATATCTGTCAAGAGTAAGATGATTATTTGGGTTTATGCTCTCACCCTGAACAGAACTGGTCCCCTGACCCCTCCATCACACAGCTGGACACACCTGGTGACATCCTCAGAGCCCAGTTTTTTGGGAGACCTGAAACTTGGTGGGAGAATTGCAGGTTCTCTATATGGTAGAGAAAGAGAGGAAACCCCCAAGGCTTACAGGAATCCCCTTACTCTCAGCTTTCTCTCTGCACTTGTTCCTTGGTCCCTTATGTTGCTCAAGGTTCCCCAGTGCATCTGCTTTTCTTAAGCTTGTCCTGAGCTCCCCCCTTGGTCCTGGGTTCCCTGCTGGTCCTGGTTTTCTACTGATGATTCTGATCCCCTGCTGGTCCTGAGCTCCCTGCTGGTCCTGAGCTTCCAGATGGTCCTAATGTCTCTGATGTTCTTAGCTACCATTTAGGGAGGCTTGTGCCTGGGGTCCCAACAAAGTATCCCACTGTGGGTCCTCGACAGTGACAGAGACTGCATTCTTACTGGTCACAGAGTTCATCTGAAGGGAGAACGGGTTCTTACATGGTCTCTTCAGGGTGTGGTTATGAGTTGTGCCTCCATTGCCATCATTGAGTCCCATTCACTGCAGCCCCTTCCCTGGAGGCTGATGGAGGCTGTTGATGAGGTCCTTCAGCTCAGGGATGTGGGGCACAGTTTCCTGCAGGTGCCCTCCCAGCTTTCCAGGAGGTGTAGATCTTGTTCTCTGTCTCTGTCTTTCTCCTTCACTGAAATGTCCTCACCATGTTTGTAGATAGGACCTTCATGGTCGCTGAGTCCCTCTGCACAGCCAAAGCTTCTCAGGAGAAACAAGCTCACCTGGAACCAGTCAGCTCCTGGTGTCATGGCAGGTCTCTGTCAATGGCCCTCTGATGCTCATGTGGGCAGAGGGGCTACCTGTGCCAGACTCAGGTCTCTGTAAACAACACCCTGTGACTTGCACACCATGAGCTCATGTCACTGAGGCCTGGATTGTCATGAGATCTCCTTGGAGTGGTGTTGGCAAGCAGAGCCTAGCCCATGAGAAAACATCCTAAAATTTTGCCAGTGTTGAACATCTCTTTGCCACAGTGACCATAGTTCTGACAAGTGCAACCTAGAGAGGAAGAATCTCCTTTGCTTCACAGTTTCACAGGAAGGAGTGCATGGTGGGCAAGGCCTTACCTCAGGGCCAGGTGTGAGGAACATCATGGCAGAAGGGCATAGAGGATGAAATCAGCTCTGGATGTTACCATCAGAAGCAGGAGAGCTCAGCTCAACAGGGACAATATGTGAACACCAAACAGACACATAAGTGACTCACCTCCCGCAGCCACATCCCACCCGCCTACAGATGCTACAAGTAAATTCATGCCAGTGGATTAATCTACTTTAGGTAAAGAGTTCACATAGTTGAGTATTGTCACCTCTGAACCTTCCTTCACTGTCTCATACATGATTTTTTTTTTTTTTTTTTTTTTTTTTTTTAAGAACTCAGGGGCACCTCATTTGTGAATCATAACAAGCAATCTCTGCCCTGGTAATCCTTCTACCTAATCAATTTCAAAGGTAATTAATTACCTCATTTCATGTTGATATAAAGACCCCAGGGAAATAACCGACTGTGTGAAGAGGCTCATGTGCATGGTAGGGGTGAGGCATGTCCAGGCTGTTACTCTCCATCACCAGCACCGTGTCTGCCAAGCCTGAGCTCTGCATGTGGAGCATGCAGAATGCACCTCATGTTTCCACACACAGATGCAGGGCACAGAGGATGGGAAGATGTCATGGGTAGGGCCAGTTGTTGATGTGTTTGATGAGAGAAGAATTATCATGGAACATGAAGTGACTGTGGAGAGTTAATGTGGATGTGTCCTCAAGCCAAGGCCAGGACTGTAGAAAAAGCAGCAGGTGTTCCTCCTGGAAGCTCACTGCAGAATAGAGCCAGCAACAGCCACAGCAGCCATATCTCCTGGATCAGGTCCTGGGAACTTGGAGCTTACACACAACCCCTGGCCTTGTGTGGTGGGAGGTGTGTGTTCTCCCATATTTAAATTCCCTGTTATTTACAATTCATCATGCCCTTTATTGCCTCCTTGCATCACTGATGATGCTTGAAGTATAAATTTGCATGTCCATGCCCACCGTCTTGAAATCCTGGACACTCACACACAGCAGGCAGAAGGGCAGCACCAGGACCTTATTCCTGCAATGAAGGCCCAAGGAGAAGAAGATGGGGGCAGTTCAGTCAGGGCTGGTCTTTCAGCCTAAGACTGGGGGAAGCTTTGCATGGGGGAGGTCTAGGATACAAGTGGGGAGCAGAGGGCAGGGCTACTGTCCTTCCAAGGGAGAGTGTTTGCCTTGTGCTGCACAGAGGCATTGTGAGGGACCCTGAGGGCTCCTTCCTGCTTCCTGCTGGTCCTCCTCCTGCCAACCATCCAGGAATGGGGAGGCCCAGTGCTCAGGGGTGGGCAGCACCACATATAAGGGGTGTTTCCTGCAGGAGTTTACAGCCATGTGGAGGGAGGAGACAGGATGTGGCCTCTTCAGTGCCTTTGCTCTGCTCTGTGAACTCCAGGGCAGCGTGTGCTGTGGGGCAGGGCAGAGGGTGCAAGGGTTCATTGTCAGTGTGAACCAGTTTAAATATCAACAGGGCTCAGATGGCCTTCACTTGACACTGGTTGGTCAGTGCTGTATGGACCATGGCCTTGTGGGAGGTTTGAGATTACTAACTGGCCCTGCCCTGCAGACTCATGTCCTCAAAATCCAACAGGCCTCTTGGGTATACACAAGAGGATTCCTTCCAATTCACAAGCCTGCCTGTGTCAGTCAACACTGAGGTGAGACACGGGTGTGGGTCCACAAGGACAGGTACAGAGCCTGTGGGTGCTGAGGCATCCATGTCCCCACTCTCCTGGCCTGGTGGGGAAATCACATGTGCTGAGTGAGGACCCTGTACTCTGGCCTCATGCTCAGAGCTGGGGACTGAACCTATCCCAGAGGACAAACCAGGCTACCTACCTGTCCTCACCCCAACACTACGTCATGTCCTCCCTGTCAGGAGTTCAAAGCAGCATAAAGAATACATGTGAGAGAAGGTAAGAGGGGTTTTCTCAGCTTTCCCATGGTGTTTTGTTAACAGATAGAGAAATACTGGCTGTGATTTTTCCTGTAAACGTGAATAAATGCAGAGAGGAATCGTGAAATTGGTGAAATGCTTCCCCTCAACGTTTGGTGGCAAAGGCTCAGCTAAGGCCACAGTGATAAGGAGCAGGGCAGACATTTTCCTACAGGGCCAAGGTCTTCCTGAGAATGAGAGGGCTCCCTGAAGACACTTAAAAGCAGGAGAGTACAGGCTTCTGGGAACTCAAGTAAGTGAGCTGTGCACGTTTATCCCCAAGTCGTCATTACCGGGGTCCTGAACTGTGCATGCAGGTGTTCATGAGCAGGTGAAAGGCCACCTGGGAGCCGTCAGTGTGCAGAGTGTGCCCGGGACAAACCCTACACCAAGGGACTGAGGGTTTCTGTGGAGGGGAAGTAGGGCCTGGCTGTCCTCCTGCTGGACTGCAGCAGATGCTCACTGATGTGGGACCCCTCACTGTGGGCACTGCTGCTGCTCTACAGGTGCCTTCTGAGTATGGCCTCTGCTGCCCCCACACATTCAGGGAGGCTGCCTTCTGCTCTCTCTGTCCTCACAGGATTTCAGTCCTCCTGGGGGGCTGTTCATTGATTCCTGGCTTCCTGGACAAGGGGTGGATTTTCTCACCTAGATCATTCTCCCTCACTTCTGCCTGTCATGAGGAACCTGCTGTGCATTGCTCCTGTCACCTTAGTCACAAAAGCTTTCTCGAGGTGTCAGGTGACTCACCTGCAGAGCAGGCTGAAGACACTGAGTCATGAACACACTGCTGTGTGGGGACCCTGCATTCAGGGCAGCTCTGCTCTGCTGTTGCTGTGAGGGGCCTGGTGCTGTGCACTGCTGTGGAGGGTGAGTGTTCTGCTCCTGTCCCCTGTGAAACAAGGGCTGGGAATCACCACACAGTGTTGCTAATTTGTTCTCCCTGCTGCCATTTTTCCTGAGGTATGCTCAGGCTCTGTTGCTAGTGCAGACACACTCACCATTGCTGGTGATTTCTGAAGGTGGACCTCAGGCTGTGGAATCCCCTTGTCACTGGTCCTGAGTCTCTCATAGGGGCTAAATGCTCAGTGCTGCTCGGAATGCCCGGCTTTTCATGATGCCCTCTGTGCACCTTCTCTTTTTCCCTCTCATCCTAGTAATCTCATAAGACATAAAATATGTTGTTCCTGCACAAACTGGGCTTCCACCAGCTTCCCACAGTTCTGCACACAGCTGAGTTTAGAGGACTTTTTAGCACTTTCACATTTAATGAAATTTCTTATAATGTAGGAACTCAGCTTCCAATTTTTATTATGTTTTCTGTTTTTTCTGTTCTTTACTATTAAAAAATAACCACAATGTTTCCTTCAGAAGAAGACCATTATCTACTGACCCCACAGATCTAAACAGAACCCAGAGAGCTCCTATCACCCAGGGCATGGTGGCCATCATGATATCACAGCCTAACAAGTCTCATGAGCTCTGCTGACTCTGCTGTGAACTCACCTACAGCCCTGCCTATCACAGAACAGAAGACCTGAACAGGCATGGTGCTGTGCCACATCTCTCCCTTGACCTAAGGATGAGCAAGGCTCTCTGAGGGTGGATGGCGCAAGGTGATTATCCTCTTGGGAGATGTGGCATGAAGATAGTGTTGGGATGATCTGTCATTGTCTTTTCTGTTTTTGAAATTCTCTTTACAGCTCATATAACCACTAAGTCTGATGCAATATTTCTAGGGAATGAGACTACATGTGTAAACTGCAGCGAGGTGGACTCTGAGAGATCAGATATGAAAGTACAGAGTCCCAAAAAAAAGAGTTTTCTTTGATAAATTTAGGATGGCTATGCTGCAAGGCCATAAGACTCCAACCCCAAAACCCCCTGAGGTCTTTTTTTCAGAAGTCAAAAAAGAAAAAGCAGGAAAATGCCTCTAAGTTCATTCTTCCCATTATTAAAGACTCCTTTGGATATGCATACCTGATTGGAGGAAGGCTCTGATCTCCCCCTGTAGGAACAATAATTAAAACACCACCTGCACTCCCCTCCTGGTCATAGAAAGGATGTTATGACATTAATTTAGGACTAGTAATTAGAGTTACTATAATATAAATTTAATCAGAAACACAATAGTGCTATAAAACCAGGCACAAAAAATTAACTTCAATCAGACAGATAAAGAGGTGCTGCAGAGAAATGGCTTCAGACAGTCCATGGCTCATAAGGAATGAATAAGACCTAAACTGGTGACACATGAAGTTTGGCAGAGATGCAAAACATTCAGATAGTGTGTGACCATAGTCTTCACAAGACCTTGAAATATGTTGGTAAAAGATCAAAAGGTCTGGAATGTAATCAGAAAATGTTGCTACTTCCCTTTATTTTATGATTATGATTTTCTTAACTTTTTTCTGATGTAACCACAAAAGTTAATGTATGCTGCCAAAAAATGGGCTATGTCACACACAATGAAAAAGTAAAGATTTGGAATTCAGCTCTGACTCCTGTACCTGTGTGCTCTTTTCTCCACTGTTCCTGCTGACTCCTTACCATACATTTGTGAATCACACACACCCTGCTGGAGCTGGACTTCAGCAGTGCTGGAATATGACCACGAACAGCTCTGCTCTGGGGTGTGTGAGAGTGTTGTCCTTCTTTGTCAGCGCAGGTCCATTTCCCCCACTGGTAAGACCAGTGCCATTAGCCCTGACTCACTGTGTGACTCTGCTGGCTGCACTACTCCTGCTATATCCCAGGACTCTCTATCACATCCTCTTCCCTTTGATTGGTTCTACCTCATTCCACCTAATCCTTCATGAACACTGTGGATACAGAGTCCACCACTAATCATGAAACCAAGAAGCAATATAAGGAGCCCACACTGGAAACTAACAAACCTACTGAGGAAGAGATCAAGAAAGCACTGACACTCACCAGAGCCTTAGAAGCAGCAGCATCACATATACCCAAGTACTTGGGAATGTGTCTAACAACGGAGCTGAAAGATCTCTAAGATGAAAGCTCTAGAACACTGAAGAAAGAAAGGGGAGAGCTTAGAAGATGGAAAGACCTCCACGTTTTTGAAGAAGCAGGATTATTTTGTCAAAATGCCCATGTTTTCAGAGTGAACTGCATGCTCACAGTAATCCCATCCAGACACCAGGGACATTATTCACAGCACCAGAAGGCTGTCCTCCAGTGCATTCAGAAATATGAAGGACCAAAGTAGTGAATGGAATTCTAAGCATAAGAGCAATGCTGGAGGTATCAAAACTCCCATCTTTAAATATGCTGCAGAGCCATAGTAACAAAGCACATGGAATTTGCAGGAAAACATGCAGGGGGATGCAATATACCAGAAGACTCATAGAACCATTCACATAGATGTCATCCTATGATCTTTGATAAAGGCACCAAAACCGATGCTGGAAGAAAGACAGTCTTCTAAACACAAGGCTTAGGGAAGATGCATATCCACATATAGAAGAAGGAAGCAAGGTTCCCAGCTCTCATAATGCACAAAAATTCAGTGAACTGGAGCAAAGACCTGGGAGTTAGAGCAGCACCTCTGCCACTGCTAGGAGATCACAGGCCCAACTTTCAAACACATTGGCAAAGTGGTGGTCATCTTTATAGTACTCCTGAGACTCCAGAAAATGAGACAGAGAGTCCATAACTGGGAAGGCCTCAATTTAAAAATCTTTTGACAACAGAGACAATGAAAAGCAAGAAGAAGGAGGCTACAGAGTGGACGATCATTACCAGCCTCTCATCTCACAGGAATGGACCTCAGGGTTATTCAGGAACTCACTTTAAGCCAGAAATAGGCACATAGCCCCATTAACAAATGAACAAATGATGTGAACAGATATTTCCCAACAGAAGGAATCCAAGTGATATCAAGTATAGGAAAAAGTTTAATATATTAGCAGTCAAGGGAATGCACTCAAAACTCCACTGAGATCATCTCACTGCAGAGGGAAAGACCATCGTGCATAGGACAACAGCCACCCATGTTGTTCACGAAGGGGAGAGAAGCCTCCGGCACCCACAGTTGTGCTAGTGCAGACAAGGACGACCACCATGGACATCCCTGTGAACAGTCCCCTGCAGACCAGGTGTGGAGCCACTGTGGGACAAGCTTCCCACTCCTTGGTACAAATTCACAGTTCCAATATCAGCAGAGGATAGTGGCGCACACACACCAATGTTATAGCAGCACAGCCCAAGAAGCCAGGTGTTGAACCAGCAAGGAGCCATTCACACAAGTGTGGACAAAGGAAATGTGGCCTCTGTCCCCAGTGGATGTTCCAAAAGCCATAAGGAAGAAAAATACTGAGTCACTTCCTAAAAACATGTACTGAAGTGGAAACATCTTGCTAGGAGAAAAAAGTAGACTCACCAAGTGAGCTGATGAAAAATGTCATCACATGTGACAGTTAGAGACATTGAATCCCACCAAACCAATGTCAAGGGCTCTCCTGGAACCTCAGAGAATATAGGAACAGAGGGGGAAACAATCCCCAGACCTGTCTGTCCTCAGGAAGAGCACCTGTTCTGAAGAGACCAGAACAAGAACTAGTTCTTAGAACCTAGTTCTCAGAGGAGAAGCGTCACAAGGAGGTGGTGACAGGGGGAGGCAGGGCACTGTAATGGGTGGGAGGTGACAGCATTGGCAAGGACCACCTCCCACTACAAGAGAAACAGAAGTAAGCCTCCCCAGTGTTGAGCCCCAAGCCAGGCTGGAGAGAAGCCCAGGGAAAGTCCCCATGGGAAACCACTCCCCAGACTAAAATCTATCAGGTTACAGTCCTCAGGGTGCAGATGGAGGCCGGAGAGCAGGGTCCTATCCAGGTAGCAGCCAATAAACCACATGTGAAGGGACCCTAGCACAGGGTGAATCCAAGGACTCTGGTTCTTTAGAACAGGAATCTAGTTCACTTAGGCTAGTGATGGACACACTGCAACAGATATCTCCAAATACAGAGCTGACAATATTAGTATTGTATTTCATAGAACACGTAGGAGAAATCAGGGTAATGCAATTTTCTGAAAATATAATATGTTGTCGCCTGAAGAGATGGCCGCTTGGAGCAACGAAGCTGTGGGAAGAAGTTCAGAGGCGAACTGGAAACAAACAGCTTTTTATTCTGATAACTTTTCTCTCTGGCTCTAACAACAACTAACACACACCACACACCACCACAAAATGGTGCAGACCCAATCAGCAATCTCTGCTCAAGTCACTCGAGATCCCAGGCCAAGTCCCAAGAGATTCTGGGCCAAGTCCCATGAGACTACAGAAAGCGGCAATGCCCAAATCTCCATGGCCCATAGTCAACTGCAATTTAAGCCATCTCCCCAAACAGGGCTCCTGCAATAATATTTTGCAATAAAACCCATGAAATTTCATGACATGCCTGTCTGCTAACATAAATGCCACACTGAGCCAACAAGTCAGGACACTAGGATCAAAGGATAGGACAACAGAGCCATGGAGCATCCTCAGGAAAGTGTGTGAAAGACCATAACATAAACCTGAATGATTATTCAGGATTTTCAGTATGTGTTCAACTGTCAAGTCCCTACATCTAATTTATATAAATACATCCAAATATTATACACAGGGTCTGAGGATATAGCTCAGTTGGTAGAGTGCTTCCCTTGCATGTGTAAGGACCTGGGTTCAATCCTCAGCACCACCAAGGATTATACTTAGACAAGCATGCTAAAGCAATCACATACACAGTCTGTGTGGGTGAGGGCATCAGGTTTAGGAAAAGGGAATCTCCATCAACCAGTGCTCAAGAAGGGCCTGAGTGAGACCCCCAGAGCAAGTCCTGAGGTTTCAGAGAGACTAAGGAGACAGAAATTAAACCATTGGGGAAGATCAACAATTGGGAAAATTCTATGTTTATCAGATTCAATGTAATATTTTTACTAATGAAAACAGTATTTTACAAAATATAAGTATTAGGTCCATATGAGGACATTAGAAGCATAAGACAAAGAAATCATTATATTTGTATTTGGTATGAAGAGAAGTAGATAATAATTTGAAAGAATATTGACAGGTAGAGAAATTTAATATAGAAAATACAGGCAGAAAGTAATGAGTCTTGTAAAACATTTTGTTTAGCTGGGCATGGTGGTGCACACCTGTAATCCAAGCACTTGGGAGGCTGAGGCAGGAGGATCTCGAGTTCAAAGCCAGCCTCAGCAATGGCGAGGCACTTAGCAACTCAGTGAGACCATGTGTCTAATTAAAAAAAAAAGGGGGGGGGGGTTCTGAGGATGTGGCCCAGTGGTCGAGTGCCCCTGATTTCAATACCTGACAACAAGAAAAAATAAATAAATAAATAAATAAATAAATAAAGTAAAAATAAAAATAAAACACATTTTGTTTATGAATCTAGGAATATACACCAAAATCAAACACATAATTATTGAAAAAAAAATTTTTTAGTTATACAATGGCACAATATTTTATTTTGTTTATATTTTTGTGTGTTCCTTAGGATTGAACCAGGTACCTCACATGTGAGAGACAAGTGATCTGCCACAGATCCAAATACCAGCCCCTAAACCACATAATTAAGTATAATTATAATGCTCAAATATAATATAAAAAAATATTTAAAACTAAGGGAGTATTTTTAATATAAACAGAAATGGCTTGCATTGATAGAAAATATAATACTCAAGCAACTTATAAGTTTCATATATAATATCAGTGTTATAACTCTCAATCAATATCTTTTGGAAAATATGCAAAATGATTTAAATTATGGGATAAAGCAGGAGTTGCCTAGGAGTATTGTGGAACTAAACATTGCTGATGCTGATCCTCACGCAGACTGGAGCTGGACTCTCAGAACAGGGTGGGCACTGACTTGAGGAGGAACAGAGCCCAGGGTGTCTCTGTCTGTGACACTGCAATTCAGCCACAGTGGCTGGAAACCCAGGAAGGCTCCAAGGTGCCTCTCACCACCAGCCAGGGGTCCTGGGACTTCTTAGGCTTTGGGCCACCTCACAGCAAAATGGGGTCAGAGTGGTCCTGGGCAAATTGAGTCTCAGGGTCCTGAGGCCAGTGGAAGTGCTGACTTAGAGCTCCCACAGTTCATGCACAGCTGACCACCCTCCCTCTTGGGTCTTTGCCAAGGGAGCCCCTTTCTCTTCAAGACTTTGCTCAGGCAACCCTGGTCCACAGGCAAGGCACAGTTGCATGAGGTGTTGGCATCTGTGCCTTTTGTGCTCCTGGCTGTGGGTTGTGGGTGTCCCAAACCTCATCATAAGGGATAGAGCACTCACAACACCAAATTTCACTGAGAATTTACTTATATTAGTGCAGTTTGATCAGGTTCAGAACCGTCCTTCAGCATTTCTCAACTAGGTCCATGGACATTACATCAGAAAATGTGGATTATACACAACATGCAGCTCTACTCAGCCATTAGCAAGGCGAAATGATGGTAAATGGATGGGTGTGGAGAACATAAGTGAAGGAGAAAGTCTCAGAGAGTCAAGGTTGAGCATTTCCTTTCACATGTGGAAGCCAGAACAAATGAGAAAAATAAAGGCATGCAGAATCCCAAGAAAATAGAGGAGGACAGTGGAGAAGAGCAAGATGCCGCAGGGTGAGGGACAAGGGACAGGAAAAGGGAGGAGCCAGGAGTAAACTGAGCAGATATGAACGGCCAATTCTGCACACATGTGAATCCTGCACATGTAGGAATGTACCATATATATATAAAAAGACGCAAGTTGTATTATTGAAAGTTATAAAAATGTAGAAGGCAGATCAGTAGATGAAAGTTAAGGTGACGGAGGAGGGAAGGAAAGAAGAGGCACTGAGACAGAAAAGGAGATTTTGTATTCAGTGAATGTACATGACTATGGTAAAGGAATCCAACAATAAGGATCAGTAGGATAAACTAAGATTAAAAATAAAAATTACATCATATAAAGCAGTCACTCTCTGGTACAGACAAAAAGTCTAGGGAGCTCCATGGGAAGGTGGTAAAAGGGAGGCCCCCAGATGCTGGAAACCAGCCCCCACCCCCTCTGCTTCCACTCCTGTCCTGACCCTGAGCTCCCTGTGTGCTGAGCGCCCCCTGTTGGCCCTGGCCACCCTACAGGGAGGTTTGTGTCTGGGCTCACACTGAGGTCCCCTCACTGTGTCTACAGCACAGTAATAGGTGGCAGTGTCCTCGGCTCTCAGACTGCTCATTTGCAGGTACAGCATGTTCTTGGAGTTGTCTCTGGAGATAGTGAATCGGCCCTTCACGGAATTGACATAGTTTGTTGTACCACCATTTTGGTTAATATTTCCAATCCACTCCAGCCACTTCCCTGGAGCCTGGCGAATCCAGTGCATCCAGTAGTCACTGAAGGTAAATCCAGAGGCTGCACAGGAGAGTCGCAGAGAATCCCCAGGCTGCACCAGGCCTCCCCCAGACTCCACCAGCTGCACATCACACTGGACACCTGCAAACACAGAGGCAGCCTGGTCAGGACACTGTCACCCACTCTTTCACTCCTGTCCACTCACACACTCAGCATCTCTGGTTCTCCATTAATTACCTTTTAAAACAGCCACAAGGAAAACCCAGCTGAGCACGCTCTCCATGGTCAGCAACTGTGTTCACTCCTGACCACTGAGTGGGATGAGTTGGGAGCCCAGGGTTGGCTGGTTTCCTCTGCAGAGCTGCAGGTCAAGGTGGCTGGTTTTCATGAGCAGAAGGAGGCCCTATTTGCATGCCCTTCTACTATATAGCAACTCTGGGTGGAGGCCCAGGTAGAGCAGCATTGAGAGCAGACGGGATGATCATGGGCTAGAACTGTGTACATAGTAGCATTAAGGGAATACCATTATTTTGCCTATTTTTTTCCGTTTGGCCTAATCAGCCATTAATATTTTTTACACATGCACAAAATCATGATACAGGGAGAGTGTTAACTGCATGGTAAGGAATGTAAAATCACAAACAGAAGTGGAAGTGGTGGTTCACTGTTTCCAATAGTGATAGTAGCAAGAGAAAAGTTGTTTATTTGGACTTTTGCTCTCACCCTAGACAGGACTGGTCCCTGACCCTCCTCCAGCACACAGGTGGACACACCTGGTGACATCCTCAGAGCCCCATTTTGTGGAAGACCTGACACTTGGTGGGAGCATTGCAGGGCCTCTTGAGGTTCTATAAGGTAGAGAAGGAGAGGAAACCTCACAGGCTTACAGAAGCCCCTCACTCTTAGCTTCCTCTCTGCACCTGCTTCTTGGTCCCTTATGTTGCTCAAGGTTCCCCAGTGCACCTGCTTGTCCTGAGCTTGTCCTAAGCTCCACCTCTGCTCCTGAGCTTCCCATGCTGGTCCTGATTTTCTGCTGATCATTCTGATCCCCTGCTGGCCCTAAGTTCCCTGCTGGCCCTGAGATCCCTGCTTTTCCTAATGTCTCTGTTATTCTTAGCTACCATGCAGCGAGGCTTGTGCCTGAGGTCAAAATGAAGTCTCCCACTGTGCATTCTGGAAAGTAATACAGGCTGCATCCTCACTGGTCACAGGTCTCAACTGTAGGGAGAACTGGTTCTTACATGGTCTCTGGACATGGTTGCTCAACTCTTCAGGGAGGGGTTATGAGTTGTGCCTTCATTGCCATCAATGAGCCCCATTCACTGCAGCCCCTTCCCTGGAGGCTTATGGAGGCTGATGATGAGGTTCTTCAGCTCAGGGATGTGGGGCACAGTTTCCTGCATGTGCCTTCCCAGCTCTCCAGGAGGTGCAGACCTTGTTCTCTGTCTCTGTCTTTCTCCTTCACTTATATGTTCCCACCATGTTGCAGAGAGGACCTTCATGGCCGCTCAGTCCATCTGCACAGCCAAAACTTCTAAGAAGAAACAAGCTCACCTGGACACAGTCAGCTCCTGGTGTCATGGCAGGTCTCTGTCAATGGCCCCTGTGGCAGCTTCAGGTTTCCATAAATAACACCCTGTGACTTGACCTCCATTACGTCGTGTCACTGAGTCCTGTATTGTGGTGAGATATCCTGGGTGTCTTTGTGGTAATCACAGGCCAGCCCATGAGAAAACATCCTAAAAATTTACCATTGTTTGAATCTTTTTTGCCACTGTGACCATAGTTTTTACGAGTGCAACCTAGAGATGCAAAAATCTTCTTTACTTTACAGTTTTATAAATAGGAGTGCATGGTGGCAAGGCCTTAGCCTGAGCTAGATGGTGAGAACCATCATGGAAGAAGGGCATAGAGGAGGACAGCGGCTCGGGATGTTGCCATCAGGAAGCAGGATTACTGAGCTCAACAACAGGGACAATATGTGAACACCTAAGACACACGTCAGTGACCCACCTACTGCAGCCACA
The DNA here is from genome assembly GCA_025594165.1 of Tamias sibiricus. Taxonomy (NCBI): domain Eukaryota; kingdom Metazoa; phylum Chordata; class Mammalia; order Rodentia; family Sciuridae; genus Tamias; species Tamias sibiricus. The sequence goes on from CM046659.1 coordinate 1,900,397, forward strand.
CCCCATCTGCCTACAGATGTTGCAAGGGAATTCATGTCAGTGAATTAATCCACTTTAGGTAAAGACTTCAAATAATTGAGTCACCTCACCTTTGAACCTTCCTTCATTTTCTCACACAGGAGCTATTGGTGCACCTCATTTGTGAACCATAACAAACAATCACTTCATTGGTAAGCCTTCCACCTGATCAATTTTGAAGGTAATTAATTACCTCTTTTCATGTTGATATAAAGATTCCAGGGAAATAACTGACTGTGGGAAGAGGCTCATGAGCATGGTAGGGGCTAGGCGTGTTCAGGCTGTTGCTGTCCACGACCAGCAACTTGTCTGCCAAGCCTTTGAAGGGCTCTTCTCTCTGGAGGGATCAGGCTCCATTTGTTCTGCCTGTGCCACTTGTGACGAGGACCATAGTGCCCTGTGCTGGACTGTGGAGCTCTCCTGAGTATCTGTGACCTGATGAAAGTAGAATTTCTGATGCCTAGTTGGCCACAAAATCAGCAGAGGTTATTAGGTCCTCCATCAGTGGCCCTTCCTCATGTGCCTGAGCTGTGAACACTGTGTCCTAGAATGAGTTGTGTCCTGACCCACAGTCCATTTTGTCTGTGTTTTCCTCAACTCTGCAGAGGACTCAGGAGACCTTGGGGCCCATTATGAGGCCACTCACAGGAGCACGTGTAACCTCAACCTCAGCTTGTCCATGGTGAAACTCTGTTCCTTGCAGTGGTGACTTTCAATTTAAAAGTGGAGCAGAGGCCCAGGAATCTCTATCTGGAAAGGATCTCCTGGGAACCTACTGATGGAGAGGAAGCCCCAGCAGTGTAGAGGGAACCAGCTTGAGCATCCCTCTGCACCTGCTTTTAAATGGGGTTTGTGGTTTGGGGCTCTGAACATCCCAATGGTCTTGTCACTCTGCAAAATAATAAAGAGAAAACTTTATCCAGAGTCTTTAGATATAAGCAGAACCATGAACTAGAGAGACTTCCTGCCTCAGACCCAGTGGGATGGAGAGGAAGCCTTCACAACTAACAGGGGAGAAACCCTCAACCTCCCTCTGCACCTGCTCCTGGGTGACCCTGAGCTCCCTGCGTGCTGTGCGGCCCCTGCTGTCCTGTGGAGCCCTTGCAGGGTGGTTTGTGTCAGATCACACTGAGGACCCCTCAGAGCGTCTCTTGCTCAGTAGAAGGTGCACATGTCCTTGGCTCTCAGACTGCTCATTTGCAGGTACAGAATATGACATTGTCTCTGGAGATGGTAAATCTGCCCTTCATGAATCTGGGTAGTAGGTGCTGTCACTACTACTACTACTACTAACTTATGAGATCCTCTCCAGCCCCTTCCTGGAGCGTGGCAGACCCAGTGCTTCCAGGAGTCACTGAAGGTGAATTCAGAGGCTGCACAGGAGAGTCTCAGGGACCCCCAGTTGCAGCAGGCCAACCCAGTCTTCACCAGCTGTGCAGCACACTGGACACCTGCAAACACAGAGACAGCCTGGTCAGCACACTGTCACTCATCCATTCTTTCTCCTATTCCTGTATGTTCAGACACTCAATGTTATGATTTAGCTATCAGGTATCCCCCAAGGTTCATGTGTGAGACAGTGCAAGAAGGTATACTGAAAAAATGATGGGTTATGAGAGCCTTCACCCAGTCAGAGAACTAATCCCGTGATGGGACTACCAGATTGAAAACTGAGGTGAGCTAATATGTGGTTGGAGTAGGTGGGTCACTGGGTTCATGTTTATGGAGAATATATATTTATCGGACAAGTGAGTCCCTCTGCTTACTGATCACATAAGCTGCTTTTCTCCTCCACACTTTCAACCATGATGTTCTACCTCACCTCGAGCCTCAAGGCATGGAGCCAGCTATGTATGAACTGAGACCCTTGAAACCATGAGGCCTCAAATAAACTTTCTTCCTTTACAGTTGTTGTTGTTGGGTATTTATTCACAGAAAAAGGGGTAATTAAAACAGTCATTGTTTCTTGTGTTTCATTTATTTCCTTTTAAAACAGCTACAAGAAAACCATGGAGCTCAGTCTCCACAATGAGCATCTGTATTCAGTTATGATCACTGAGTGGGCTCATCTGGGAGTCCAGGGCTGGGCTCCTCTGCAGAGCTGCAGGTCAGGGTGGTGGTTTTCATGCATAGAGGGAGGCCCTATTTGCATGTCCTTCTACTAATAGCAGCTCTGAGTGGAGGCCCTGTTAGAGCAGCACTGAGGGCAGATGGGTGTGTCATCAGGGAGATTGGTGTACAAAGTGGCATTTAGGAAAGTAAAATTTCTTTTGTGTGTTTTTTTTCTGGTTTGCATTTAGCATCAGTTCACTGGTTTTACCTATGCTCATATCAGAATAAAAGGATCAGGGTTAATACTGATGCAATTCTAAAATCATACTACAGAAGCATGAGTGGTGGTTTACTCTGCCCAGCATCTCATATCTGGGAAGAGCAAGCGAAGTATTTGAGCTTTTGCTCTCACAATGGAGAGGACTGCCACCACGACCATCCTCAAGCACCTGGGTGAACACACAGTGTGATATCCACAGAACTAGTTTGCATGACCTGACAATTGGTGGGAGCTGGGCTCACTAAGGATGGAGCAGACTGTGGGTTAGGTAAATGTCAAGGGCACAGGTGATGCCTTGAGTGTGACATTTTGACTAATGTCATGCCATGTGCAGGACAGGGATGAACATACAGGAGCAGAGCAGGCAGAGCTGAGGCTCTGCACTTTGTCCAGGATAGCAGCACATTTGTGGTGCTGCCCAGGAGCTGTGGCCAGGAGGCTGTGGCCAGCAGCTCCACTGAGAGCAGACCAGGCCTATGCACCCAGAGGTTGGAAGATGGGTTCAGGATCTGAGAAATCAACATGGCCTCTTGTTACCCAGCTCAGAAGCAGAGATGACAATTTGATAGGCACTCCAAGGCAGGACATGAGGGAGAGTGCTCTGGGCTGCTTGACCCAGGACAGTCCAGAGCATGGTTCCCCCTGTTTATCCAACAAGATGCTCAGAGTTTTTCTAGTCCTGATTCAAGGGTGGCCAGGACCTGCTCCATGCAGAGGCTGACCTTGTCTTCAGACACAACATACTCGAGTTGCAGGCAGCAAAGTGCAGGAGGTACAGGGTCACAGAGGCTTACACAAATGCTTGAAAGGAAGGCCTGGGGGTCTGGTGGGGTGTCGGGTGTCAGAGTCCCTGCTGGAAGCCCTGGCAGATGATGCAATAGAGCAGTGGGATGAAGCCAGGGCTGCTATGGAACCCCAGGGGCAGAGGGGCCAGCAGTGAGCAGATCTTGTCCCAGAATCTACAGGCGCCAGGCCAAGCTCACTGAGCATAAGGGCAGGGGGTTGTGTCCAGGTGGGCTGTGTGCTGGCACTGCCCAAAGCCTCTCCCCTCTCCCCCACAGTGGCCTTGGACAGACAGGGAGCACTGTGGCTTATGTCAGCCCTGCAGCCTTCAGTCCCCTTCCACATGTCTCCTTTAGCTTTTCTAATAAGAATATTTACCCCTGCAAGAGAACTTTGGAGTGTGTGACCCTTCCTTGACTTTAAGGGAACACAGCCTGGATTTCCCCTGAATGTTTTGGATGCTCACATGCTTGTTGACCAAGGTTCAGTGGGATCGCCATATTCTCTAACACTCTTGTTTAAACTGTCTCCTAATCTAGCTACTCACAACATTGTGGCCTGCCTGTGTCTGTGCTTGCACAGCTGCACCATCCACAGTGATTCTAGGTCAACTGTCAGCCTCCTACATAGCTCCCTCTCTTCTTTCTCCCAGAGCATGTAACAAAGCAGGACTTACTTCCTCATGCGATTAGTCAGAGGTAGAGAGGGAAATCTGGTATTTTAAAGGCACTTCTAAGAGTAACCAGGGCAGAAGGGCACAGTGAGAAGGGCTTTGTGTCCACACAGATACCAGATTACTTTGGTGGCTGCTATGACAGTGCCAGCAGGGAAAGAGTCTGATGTCCTTTGCTGTGGTACAGGAACTGGCCTGGGTTCATTAGGATGCAGAACCACATGTGGGTGATGAAGAGATATTGGCACAGGGCAGAGGATTCTGAGGCTCCAACTGAGCAGAGGGCACCCGCAGGAGGAGAGCTAAGTGAAAATCCTCAGCACTCCTTGCTGTGCCCTGGAGAGCAGCACTTAAAAAAAAAAGAGGATGGCAGGGTCCCAGCTGTGAGCAGCTGCAGAGCCACCCATGGCCTGGAAAGCAGGGATGTGGGAACAATGTCCATCCAGCTTCAGAGTGTTCAGGGACCAGGTGACACTCCAGAGAAGAGCCTCCAGGGAGCACTGAGAGTGCAGGGCCTCTCACAGGGGAAAAGGTACCAGCAATGCAGTGACTGTGGGAATCTGCTCACCATGAGTCCAGCCTTTCACACACCAGGTAGATCCCACTGGAGCAGGACACCTGAGGGTTGGTGAATGTGGGAGATCCTCAGCAGAAATGCCAACCACATTGCACAGCTACATGTTCACACTGCAGAGAAGCTTTTCACATGAAGTGAATGTGGAGAAGGTTTCAGCCAAAATCTACACCTGCTGAGCGTCACAGGCTCCATGGTGGAGAAAGGCCTCTGAGTGCAGTAAATTGCGACCAGCCCATAGTTCCACCACTAAAGGATGAATAAAGAAAATGTGGATTATTTACCAATAATGCAGCTCTATTCAGCCAATAGGAAGAGTGAAATGGTGTGCAAGAGCCCTAATAAAGGAGATTGCTAAGATTGCAGTTAGCTGTGAGCCATAAGCATCACCACCTTTCATGGTCTCGTGAGACTTGGCCCAGGACATTGTGAATTGTGTCGGCACAATTTGTCTGACCTCGAGAGACTTGGCCGGGGGATTATGGGTCGTCGGTGCCATTTTGTGGTTGTTGGAGGAGTGTGGACAGTTTGTCGGGGTGTTGTTGGAGTCGGAGAGAGAAGCTGGCAGAATAAAGAGCCTGTTTCTTTCCAGTCTGCCTCTGAACTTACTCCCACGGCTTTGTTGCTCCAAGCTGCTATTGCTTCAGGTGACAACAGGTGGCGGCCCTTATGGGGTCTTTGGAGCACACAGTTAAGAACTGAAAGGTCTCTAAAGATGGGTTCAAATATAACTGAATCCCAAGTGATAGAGGCTATAGAAAGAATCCCTGATATACCTGACTCCATTGTCAGTGAGGAGGATTTAGAAAAAAGTGAAAGTGATCAAAAAAGTGTAGCTTCCACTGGGTCAACTAAGACCAGTAAAGAGAGTATTAGAAGAGTCCCCAAAATGACAAAAGTCCAAACTATTAGAGCTATTCGTGAGTTATTGGAGATAGCTGAATAATACTTGCTCTTCATGGAACCTGGGACTCAGGATATTGCTGTCAGTGAAACTAGCAGTAGTGAAGAATCTAGTAAAAGTGATCCTGAGAAAATGAGAAAAGAGAAACTAAAAAAGACCAAGAAATAGGACCATCAAGTAGAGGAATCACTTGTGTCCTCTACTCCCCCATGGGTGGAATCCATTACAGAAAATATGAAGGGTATTACTACGTGTTTGCATACCCTAGAAACAGAAATAAAAAGTCTTTCTGAGTGCTTATGCACTCTCAAGTGAAGCAGCCCCAATCAGGGAGATGGCTATTATGGCTAGCTGGAAGTCATAAGTTCCACCTGATAATAATCATATATAACCGTGTGAAAGTGGTCAGAAGCGGCATTCATTCAGTCTGAAGCGAGTAGCCAGCAAAAAGCCAAAGCGAGTAGCCAGCGAAAAGCTGAAGCCAGTAAACTGCAGCTTGGCGAAAAGCCATAAAGAAAAAGCACAGCGAAAGCCATGTAGAGAAAAGCCATGAGCTTTGGTGAAAAGCCATAAAGAGAGAAACTGCAGCTTGGCAAAAAGCCATAGAGAAAAAGCACATCAAAGAAAAAGAAAAAAAAAAAAAAAAAAAAGCCATGCAGAGAAAAGCCATGAGCTTTGGTGAAAAGCCATAAAAGTCAAAAGAAAAAGCCATGAGCTTAAATTCAATAAAGTCAAAACCGATCATGCTGTTGTGCTTAAGCAGTAGGCTTGCCACCTTAAAGCCTCAGCATCTCCTCAAAAAGGGCTCAAACATACACTCTTTTAAAACAAAAAGTGAAAAGCCAGGTAGGGACAAGAAAATCAAAGATAAAAAATAGAGAAAATAAAATATAGAAAATAGAGAAAAAATATATAGAAAATAGAATTAAAGCACCTTTTAAACTGAAAGGGGGGAAGTGAAGCAGCCCCAATCAGGGAGACGGCTATTGTGGCTAGCTGGAAGCCATAAGTTCCACCTGATAATAATCATATATAACCGGGTGAAAGCAGTCAGAAGCGGCATTCATTCATTCAGTCGTTCAGTCGCTCAGTCAATCGGAAGAGTCAGAGCGGATAGAACGTAGTCAGAAGAAGAAATAAGAGTGAGAGCAGTTAAGAATTCTGTCAGAAGAAGCTTGAGAAAGAAATGAGAAACCATATATAGAAAGAATAAATTGTTGCTGGTTAGAGTCAGGCCGAGGCTGCTGAAGAAGAATAAAGAAGAAAGAAGAAGCTCTCTCTCTCTATCTCTCTCTTTTTCTCTCTCTCTCTAAGCTCTCTCTAAGAAAGTAAAGAAGTAAAGTAAAGAGTCAGTAGTCAGAAGAAGTAAAGAGTCAGAGAGGTTGCTGAAAGAGTTAGTGTTAGAGTTTTGAGAGATAGTTAAAGCCGAAGAATAAAAAAAAAAAACTTTCTTTCATCTTCATTCTGCCTCCAAGTTTTTCTCCCGCAGCATTGTTGCTCCAAGTCAGGAAGCAACACTCGAGGGTAACATTGGGAACCACCAGCATTTGAAAAGAAAAATGGACAGAGGGTCCATCAGTCAGTAGATTTCAAAACAATAAAAAAAATCTCAAAGAGGCAGTAATGACTTATGGGCCCCAAGCTCCTTTCATGTTGAGTATGCTGGAGTCCCTTAACACCTTTAGCTTAACCCCTCAGACTGGAAAAGTCTATGTAAAGCAGCATTAAGCGGGGGGCAATACTTGGTTTGGCGATTGCAATTCCAGGAACTTTGTATAAAAATGGCTAAAAGAAATGCAGCTACAGGGTTTGGAGATTATAATATAGAAATGCTCACAGGGGAATGAAAATTCACAGACTTACAGGCTCAAAAAGATTATGACCCAGGTATATATGCTCAGATAAACGCAGCTGCCTTAGAGGCATGGAAAACTGTACAAGGACCTGGGGATCTACAAGGTAGCTTGTCAAAAGTGATTCAAGGACCTAATGAGCCATATGCTGACTTTGTTGATCGACTTTTTAGAACTGCAGGTGGAGTGTTTGCAGATGTTGATCAAGCTATGCCATTAGTTGTTCAATTAGCATATGAAAATGCTAATAAATACTGCCAGGAAGCCATCAGGCCATGGAAAAATTAAAAAAGATCTTTCCATATATATACAACTATATAAAGATATAAGTGACACCTTTGTCACAGGAAATGTGATTGGAGCCACAATGAGAGGTGCTTCCCCTCGAAATTTCACAAAGGCTCAACCTAGACATTATAATCAATCAGGATGTTCCAGGCAAAATTATCATAATCAATCAGGCTATTCTAGGCAAATACCAAAAGAGAAATTAGGCCAAGCTCATATTGTGCCCCAGACCGCTGCCCCAGGTGTAAAAAGGGAAATCATTGGGCCAATAAATGCCATTCAAAATAAGACATCTATGGAAATCATTTGTTCAGGAATTCATAAAATGGGGAACTGGGCCCAATGCCCTGGGGCCCACAAATATATGAGGCATTGGAGGAGGAGTATACTCACGCATCCACTCAGATGCTTCCCCGACACAATCCCTACTACCAATCAACTCCCTCGCCAGAGGAACAGGAAGAAATACAGGATTAGGCCTCTGTTCCACCACCCGAATAGTGTTAACACCTGAAATGGGGGTTCAACTAATTGCCACAGGGCCAGGGGACCTCTTCCCTCAGGGACTATAGGACTTATTCTCAGGTGAAGTCCTAAAACCGTATTAGGTTTGCAAGTGACCCCAGGTGTAATAAACTCAGACTACAAAGGGGAAATAAAAATAATGCTTAGCTCACCCCAAAGTATAAATTCTGTTAATCAAGGAGATAAAATTGCTCAGTTGCTTCTCATACCCAATTTACATAATTCATTTAAATGAGTATGCCTCAAAAAAGGTACATAGGATCAGAGGAACACTAGAATGGTCAACGGAAAGGGTGGGGAGGGAGGGAGTAAGGGGGGGGTTGGAAAAAAATTGGTGGTTGAATGAGATGGATATCATTATCCTAAATGCATGATTGAAGATCTGAATGGTACTTATATACTTTGTATACAAGCAGTTGTATGTAAAAAGATACTATACTTGTGCATGATGAATAAGTAAATAAATAATAAAAAAATTAAAAAAAAAAAAAAAAAAAAGGAACAATAGAGGATTTTGTTCCACTGACTGGGGACCTATGGCTTTCTGGGTTCGGAATTGTTCAAGGAGGCCTATGTGTAAAATAAAAATCCAAGGAATAGAGATGGAAGGACTGATAGATACTGGAGCTGACTCTTCCATCATTAATCTACAGCAATGGCCCACTGGCCTCTGCAAAAGGCTTCAACCAGTTTAAGAGGCTTGGGATATAATAACCTCCCAGAGAAAAGTGTAGTAATTTTAAAATGGGAGGATGATGAACGGCATAAAGGAACATTTCAGCCTTATGTTTTACCTAACCTACCGGTTACTTTATGGGGAAGATATATTTTGCAACAAATGGGAGTACACCTTGCAAACAAGCCTGCAGGTGTTAAATGTGAAAATCTACAGGGTTATCTTAACCCTAAAGAAATCATTATCAAAAAGTACAGAGTAATCTTATCCCTAAAAGTAATCATTATCATAAAGAAAAAAGATATTTTTTTCGGGGCCACTGAGAAAATAATTTTGAAAATACCATGTCTTTCTGATAAACCAGTGTGGGTCTCTCAGTGGCCCCTATCTAAAGAGAAATTACAAGCGGCCCACCTACTAGTTCAGGAACAACTAGAAGCAGGACATGTAGAACCTTCCACCTCTCCCTGGAATTCCCCCATATTTGTGATTAAGAAAAAATCAGGAAAATGGTGAGTGTTACATGATCTTAGATAAATTAATAAAACTATGCAAATCATGGGCCCCACTCAACCAGGAATTACTAATCCTGTAGCTATTCCAAAAATTTTCCATCTTATTACTCTTGATATAAAGGATTGTTTCTTTTCTATTCCTCTACACCCTCTGGATTCCCCCAGATTTGCTTTTTCAGTTCCTTCTATTAACAATAATGGCCCTGATCAGAGATATCACTGGAAAGTTTTGCCAAAGGGAATGGCTAATAGCCCCACTATGTGTCAAATCTATGTAGATAAAGTTATTCAGCCTATCAAAAATAAATACCCAGAGCTTATGTGCCTCCATCATATGGAAGATGTTTTGCTTGCTCATCCTAATCAAGAAGTCTTATTCACCATATTTAGTGATATATCAGAAAACATAAAACGATATGCACTAAACATTGCTAAGGAAAAAGTTCAAATTAGATCTCCAATATTATATCTAGGATTCCAAATTATGTACACTTTTATTAAGTGTCAAAAATATTAATTAATAAGGGGCATTTGGCCACTCTCAATGACTTTCAAAAATTGTTGGGAGATATTAATTGGCTTCGCCCTACACTAAACCTCACTACTGGCCAACTAAAACCTTTATCTGATATCTTTCGCGGGGACCCTGATCCATCTTCACCGCAAACATTGACTCCTGATGCTAGGAAAGTTTTAAAGTTAGTAGAAAAAGCGATCCAAAGAGCTCATTGTGATAGATTTGATTTAACTCAACCGCTGATATTGTTTATTTTTTCTTCATAATATATACCCTCAGGAGTATTTTGGCAACAAGGGCCTTTATTATGGATACATTTGCCCGTCTTTCCTAAAAGTATAATTGAGTCTTATTCCTCCATGGTGGCTAAACTTATTCTTCAAGGACTTAAGACTTCTTCTAAAATATTTGGCAATCACCCTGGTACTATTATCACTCCCTATTCATCTTCACAGATTGAATATTTATGCTTCAATGATAACGATTGGGCTATAGGTAGATGCTCTACTTCTGCAAATTTTGATAATCATCTTCCTAAGTCTCCTATATTATCTTTTTGTATTAATTATCCTATTATATTTCCACAGGTAATAAAAAATCAACCTATTCCTAAGGCATTAAATGTATTCACAAATGGGTTTTCAAATGGTACTGCTGCAGTAATCACTAAAAAAGAAAATATAAATTACATAACTGCACACATATCAGCTAAACTAGTGGAACTGGAAGTGGTGGTAAGAGCTCTGGAAAATTTTAGAAAGCAGCCCATGAACATTTTTTTAGATAGCCACTATATTGTACATGCCGTCCCAAAATTAGAGCTAGCAGGACCAATAGCACCTCATACTCCAGCCTTTAAATTGTTTTATCAAATACAAAATCTTTTGTGGCAAGAAAAAAACCTCTATTCATAGGCCATATTGGATCACATACTAACTTGCCTGGTCCCCTCCATGAAGGTTATCAAAAGGCTGATGACTTTACTCAAACAATCTTTATACTTTCAGTGCTCAAGCAAGCTACTTTATTTCACTCTCAGTTTCACGTCAATAGCACCACCTTGCAGCGTAGGTTTAAAATCACAAAGGAGCAAGCCAGAAGAATTGTAAAAGATTGTAAATCTTGTATAACACATTTTCCCAATCCTCATTATGGTGTTAACCCTAGAGGATTAATGTCCAATCATTTGTGGCAGATGGATGTTACTCATGAGCCAAGTTTTGGAAAATTGCAATTCATTCATGTGACCATAGATACATGCTCAGGCATGATTTTTGCTACCTTACATTCTGGAGAAAAAGTTAAAGATGTTACATCTCATTGTTTGCAAGCTTTTGCCACATTGGGCATCCCCAAAATGCTTAAAACAGATAATGGCCCTGTATATATGTCCTCATCTTTCAAACAGTTTTGCGCAAAATTCAATATATCTCATAAAACAGGCATTCCATTAATCCTCAGGGTCAGGGCATTATTGAAAGAGCAAACTGCACACTGAAAATTATGTTATTAAAACAAAAAGAAGAAAATTGGAAAAGTCCTAGGGACAGATTGGCAGTTGCCCTGTTTACCTTAAATTTTTAAACTTTAGACTCTAATGGTTATTCTGCTGGAGACGGACATTGGAACCCACACCAACAATATAAACCTTTAGTTTACTGGAAGGATGTTCTTTCAGGTACATGGAAGGGTCCAGATCCAGTATTAATTTGGGCGAGAGGATCTGTTTGTGTTTTTCCAAAGCACAAATCCTCTTCAATATGGATACCATCTAGATTAATAAAGCAGGTATCACATCAAAAGGATCAAGATGAAGTTGTTGAGGAATCAAGATTAATAAAACAAGTACAAAATTAAGAGGACCAAGATGAAGGTATGGAATGATTCCCTCAAAACAGTCCTTCAAAATATTTCACAACTTAAATGTCATTCTTCCCGGCTGGGATGAGGAGATCTCTCTTTAGTGTGCACACAATTGTATTTTTTTTTCTTTTTATACATGTCTTTATGTCTGTGTACTTGTCTACATTTCATGTTAATGTGACGTCACAAATATATGTTTGTATGTTTGTGCATCTGTCCAGTGTGATGTCACAAATAACAAAGTGCTTATGAAAAAAAATATATATGGATCCAAATAACTTTAATTCATTTTAGTTTAAAAGTATTAAATTTAGGTAAATAATTTTATAAGTGAAAATACTTTTTTATTTTTATTTATAGTTTTCCCTGGGATTTCTCTTAAGCGATGAATATGACTAGTGCTGTATAACCTGATATTTTGGTGTTTTGACATAGGATTGTTTATTTGTTATTAACTTCATTTGTTTAATAGCTGATTAATTTGAATTATTTCAACAGGTAAAGGATTGCTGTGTATGCAGAGACTCGATGATTCTAGCTAACAAATTATTTTTCCAAAGTGCCTTTAGCTTTTCTTTAATGTATCTTTAATGCAGTAAATACCCTCAGTCTTTCTTTGTTATGTTCTGAATATGATATTTTGTGAGCTTATGTTTGTGGGAGCTCAAGCAGCAATGTGTGTGTGAACAGAAATCAACATTAATCTTTTAATCTAATAATTCTATTTTTTAGTTTGACAACTCGCCTCTTGACTCAGTGCTGGAATAGCACTGCCTTTCCTTTAATAATTTATGCTAGAGTTTCTTGGTAGGGAGCCTTGAAGATTTGCCGGTGGCATTGTCTAGACATAAAAAAGACGCTGCTGCTACCGCTGCAAGCATCCATGCTGTTCAAGCATCAAACAACCTCACCAGCAGTGTGGCCTCTGCTCTGCATGCATTGGACCTCCTAGATCAATGTGTTATAATAACTGGACATTTTGATTTTTTCTTTGTTTGGAACTTTATGGAACAATGCTTTGCGGGTTTTTGTCTAGAGAACTCAATATGTTACTTGATAGAACTCAGGGCAGTTGATTTTTTAAAGAATTTGATATGCTATGCAACTTGGCTCCTCAGCAGAAGGCTTATCGCCTTAAAGCCACAGCATCTCCCCACAATTGGACGGCTGTTAGTCACCATACACAGTCGATCCTGAAGGGCTCCATTGGATGGCTGGTAGCCAATGACAGGTAAGATCCCCAGAGGGGGACAACCTAAGACAGGCATAGTCAAACGGGACAGTCTCATGTGGCAGACATATCAACCTAAGACAGGAGTCAAGGGCACAGCCTTGATTATCTGATAACGGGTAAGAATGTTGGTTGCACATGGACGTCCTAGAGCATCTTCTCTTTTAAAAACAAAAAGGGGGGAAATGTAGGAGCCCTAATAAAGGAGATAGCTAAGATTGTGGTTAGCTGTGAGCCATAATCATTACCACCTTCCATGGTCTCGTAAGACTTGGAACGGGACATTGTGGATCGGGTCGGCAACATTTGCATGACCTCGTGAGACTTGGCCCAGGGGGATTGTGGGTCGTCGGTGCCATTTTGTGGTTGTTGGAGGAGCATGGACGGTGTGTTGGGGTGTTGTTGGAGCTGGAGAGAGAAGCTGGCAGAATAAAGAGAGTGTTTTTTTTTCCAGTCTGCCTCTGAACTTATTCCTGCAGCTTTGTTGCTCCAAGTGGCTATTGCTTTAGGTGGCAATATGAGTGGATGAGTGGATGGAGCTGCAGAACATTAAGGCAAGGGAAATACAAAAGGTTCAGGGAGTCAGGGTTGAGTGTTTTCTGTCATTTGTGGAAGCTGCAACAAATAAGGAAGATAAAGGAAGTGGAATCCCAACAGCATGGAAGAGATCATTGGTGAAGTCCAGGTGACTAAGGATGAGAGGATGGACAGGAAAAGGGAGGAGCCAGGAGGGAATTGAGCAGATATTATTGGTGAATTCTCTTCACTATAAATCCTGCCCATGTAGGAATATTCCACTGTTAATTTCTCATATATAAGTCGGGCACGGTGGCGCACGCCTGTAATACCAGCACTTTGGGAGGCTGAGGCAGGAGGATCGCGAGTTGAAAACCAGCCTCAGCAATGGCGAGGCACTTAGCAACTCAGTGAGACCCCGTATCTAATAAAAGCACAAAAAAGGGCTGGGGATGTGGCCCAGTGGTCAAGTGCCCCTGAGTTCAATCCCCGGTACCACAAAAAAAAAAAAAAAAAAAAAAAAAATTCTCATATATAAATATATATATATACATTTGTATAGATGCATATACATAGTGTTGATTTAATTTCAAGTATAAAACATGTAAGATAGATCAGTAGGGTAAAGTAATTGTGGAATAGGAGAGGAAAAAAAGAAGAGGTACTGGGAGAGAAAAAGAGTTTTTACATTTAATGAATGTTTGTGGTTTTGTCAAAAGGAATCCCAGTAAGTATATGTATGTTGCACTATTTTAAAAGAAACTATACATCACAAAACCAGACTAATTTTCTCCAGAGACAATAAAGAGAAGTTTAGACCACAGGCCAATGCTCCTCTGGAAAGATGTTACCTGAAGAGGACCCGGAAGAATAAAATCATCCCCTACCCCCTCTGGACCTGTTCTTCCTTGATGCTGAACTCAGTCAGTGATGAGCGCCCCCTGCTGGCCCTGGGTACCCTGCAGAAATGTTTGTGTCTGGGCTCACAATGAGGTCCCCTCACAGAGGTTTTGGCACAGTAATAGGTGGCTGTGTCCCTGGCTCTCAGACTGCTCATTTGTAGGTAGAGCATGTTCTTGGAGTTGTCCCTGGAGATGGTGAATCAGTCCTTCACAGAATCAGCATAGTATTTGTAACTACTACTTTCACTAATGCATGAGATTCACTCCAGCCCCTTCCCTGGAGTCTGGAGGATCCAGTGCATCTTGTAGCTACTGAAGGTAAGTCCAGAGGCAGCATAGGAGATATTCAGGGAACCCCCAGGCTGCACCAGGCCTCCCCCAGACTCCACCAGCTGCACATCACCCTGGACACCTGCAAACACAGAGGCAGCCTGGTCAGGACACTGTCACTCACCCACTCTTCCTCTCATTCCTGTCCCCTCACACACTCAGGATCTCTGGTTCTCCATTAATTACCTTTTAAAACAGCCTCAAGAAAAACCCATCTGAGCACACTCTCCATGGGGAGCAGCTGTGTTCAGTTCTGATCGCCAAGTGGGAGGCCCTGGGAGTCCAGGCTGAACTTCTCTGTAGATCTGCAGGTCAGGGTGGGCTGGTTTTCATGCACAGAGGGAGGCCCTATTTGCATACCTCCTGCTATATAGCACCTCTGGGTGGGGGCCTCAGAAATGTCTGTGCTCAGAGCAATCTTGAGCAAATTGGTGATGCTTGGTGGCATTTTATTTTTGAAAGGGTAACTCAAAAAATTGAACATGTTGTTCACACTGTCCTGGAAGATGTACTCGACGGGAGTAGCCCAGCATCTAGGCACGTACTTTTGTCTTCTGCATCCCTCTGCTCCATGAAGGAGCTCAGGGACAGGGCAGGGCAGGCTTTTGTGGCGTTTGTGGAGCCCCTTTCTATATGAAAAATGGTGTTGGTTTGTTGCAACAGGTGTTCATCTAAGGACCATGAAGATCCTTGTGGAGCACAATCATCTTCAGAATTCTGGGCCACTGCTCAGCTCAGTGTGTTTACCTCTGGCTTCTCACTGCCCTCTGCACCTTCAGCTAATATGAAGCAGCTGTGTTGATACATAAGCACCTCCCACCTTCCACACTTACATGGATGTGTATAGGTGTGTGAGCACAGCTGTGCCACCATCCCCACCAGGGCAGTAATGATGGCAGGGTGCAGCTCAGGTCCCTGGACCTGTTCCTCTCAGGCTCAGTCTCTGCTGGAGCAGATGAAGAACATCTTTCAGCTGGGAGCACAGGTGTGGAGGGCTCAGCGTGTCCACCTCTCCCCACTGCTGTGCAGACCCCTGTGCTGTGGCCCATGCAGCAGTTCCCACTACCCAAATGTCTGCAGCAGCTACAATGACCCAGATGCCAGGAGCATCTTTCAATTTACCTGGATTTCAGTTTTTTTTTTTTTTTTTTTTTTTTCTGGAAGAATGTGCATGGACACAGTGCTGCCCTTTCCAGCCCACCTGTTCATCTCCTGTCCTGCCTTCCTTGGTCTCTGGATCTCTGCCTTTGGGGACATCTGACTGGGGCAGAGCAAGTGGAACCCAGGGTGCTCTTACCAGAGTCACTGCTGCTGTTCCTCAGGGTCAGCCAGACACCTGGTCTCTAATCACCTGGGCAGGATCTCAAGTTTGACCAGACATTGGGATCCTTGGCCTGTGGCTCTGGGGGCAGAACAAGGGCAATAGAAGACATGTGCTACACTCTGTGTTAACCAGGAGAGGACAAGTCCACCTCTCAATATCCTTGGCTTCAGGAGGATTAATCAAGTGAGTCAGATCCCAGGGTTGCTCCATTTGACCAAGAGATGTGCAGTGGGTCTCTGCCACCTCAGGCAGTCACAGGAGAGGGAAGGTCACCTGATGGAGGCAACTGTGTTTACCCTTCATGGCTCATGGTGGAGACACCTTGGTGGGCCCAGAGGTCACTGTGGGAGTGCAGCAGCACTGCTGGACACAAAGGTCACAGCACTGTGATTTCCCTGCTCTCTCAGTCCCAGCAGAGAAGCATTCCATTACCAAGATTTTTTAGTTCCCTATAGCTATTAATGTAGTTTGTGGATGCCACCGTTGAATGGTCTCCCATTTAAAATTTGATGACATCTATCAGAGGAAGGGGGGTTTACTGGTGGTGCCCCATGTGGGGATCAATGCCACTTTAATTGAGACTCCATGCATCTGGTAGAGTGAGTTACTGGCACACTGAGCCCACAGTATGGTTCCACCACCACTCAGGGGTTCCAGCCCCGTCTCTCTCTGTTTGCCTCCTGCCTTCCTGCCATGTGCTGGTGCAGCCTCAGGAAGCCCTGGTCAGGAGCAGCACCTGGAAGTTTTCAGCCTGGTCTCAAGAACCTGCTGCAGTGCAGCTCTCTCATTGCAACCATCAGCCTCAGGAGCTGCTCAGAGCAGAGCAGCACAGACTGGACTCTGTACACACTGGTTCTGGGGCCTGAGGTGGGCATAGTAAACACCTAAAGATGTGGATGTAGCCCTGGGACTGCATAAAATGTTGGTCTGTGCCATCTCTGATCTGGGTGCTGGAATAATCACAGAGAATCCAACCTGGCAGCACCCATGGGGTTAACTCTGCAGGCACACAGGGTGCCAGAGTGTGGAGTTGGGTCTACCCCCAACTGCATTACAGGGGAAGCCCTGTGTAGCCCTGAGGCTCAGGCAGAGCTTTGTCCCAGGTGTGGCACCTACAGATTCCCACAGGGCCATGGCTAGTGGAGCCAGGGATCAAGGACCACTAAGGCCCTAGCACTGTAAATCTACCAGCTGCAGGACAAGATTGGAGGGCAGCAGACAGGAGACTACAACTTGTGCAGCATGGCCTGAGGCCAGCAGAGACAGAGGGTGGGACAGCCTGAGGCTCGGGGTCAGGACCTCTGCCATGTGTGCACATTAGCTGAAATGTCGGGTACATGAGTCCTGTCCTTAACACCTCTTCCATGATGTTTTAAACACTGTTCATGATCAAAAAAGGAGTCCTGTGTGGGGTAGAGGAATAACAAACATGTGCCTCATGTAGAGCCGGAAATATCTTAGAGACAAGAAGAATGGGGTCCTGTCCATCCTGCACTGTGCATGGCCTGGAGTACATAACCTAACTGCGATGAGTCAGGCAGAGGGAGACCATCCCCATACCATCATTCATGTGTTGCAGCTATTGTATGAGTCTCCTGGAAAGAGTGTCCACTGGAGACAGGGATGTGCAAGGTGGGTGAGCGTGAGGGTGGGTGGTGAGGACCATGTGCAGAGAGGGCTTGTCCTGGTGCTCTGCAGCTCACAGTGCACCTGTGGCCCACAGCCAGGCTGTGCTTCACAGTGACTGTGGCAGAGCAGGTGGGGTCTCCCCAAACCAAGGAGGGACAGGTGATGGACAGCTGGGTGTGCACAGCCTGGGTTACATCATGGCTCCTGGCGCCCATGTGTCAGGGTGCTGTCTTCTTCCTCACAAAAACTAGGTTTCAGTGTAACTATGAAAATACAGCTGGATTGGCCAGCTGTTTGTCTGATGGAGAGAGGTTCTGACATTCTTAGTGATATTGGTGATCAAACACCATCACATGACAAAGACATCTGCATACAATACCTCTTTGCTCATTCAGAACTTTGAAAATCATTAAACTCTTAAGCCCGTAAATCTAATTTATATAAGTAGGTACAAATAATATACTCAGAAAAGCAGGCTTAAACAATCAAATACAAACTGTCTGCAAGTAAGGGATGTCATGTTTTGGGAGCTTGATTCCAACATCCACCTGGGCCAGGAAGGAGCTGAGCAAGGCCCCAGAGCAAGTCCTTATGTTTCCATGAGGTAAAGGAGAGAGAGAGAGCAAACCATTGGGAAAATAAACCACTCAGAATATGCCCTCTGAATGCACATGCACTATCTGTTTTGTTCATTAAAACACCAACGATTGTACAATGTGCAATCATTAGGTATTTACAAGGATGTCAGAGACAAACAACAAAGTAAAATCCGTTTATTTGTTTTTAGTATGACAAAATGCTGGGGTCCAGCCCTAGCAGGGTCGGGGGTCTTCCTGGTCCAGGGGATGTGACGGGGTAAACAGCATCGGCGATGGATGGACAACAACCACACAGACTCACAGGCCAGTGAAGAATGCTGACAAGTTTATTGATTTCACACACAGTTTTTATATATTTTTTAAAGCATATCATGCCAAGAAAGTAGTTACCGAAAACCCATAGAACTCTTAGTACAGGACAAGCCTATTGGGAAATGTAATTATATGAGTTAATGACCCCCACCATAATTTCTACTATTGTTCTAAATCTATGAATATGATCAGTAAAGTTGATCTGAAGTTCCTATTCCTACCTAAATGTACTTAACAATATTCATCACCTTGTGTTTCATAATAGTAAACATGCCAGTCCTTTGACTCTATTCTTGCCCAAGTTAAACTTTAGGTTCGGGTTAGTCAAGAGAGCAGTGATCTCAGTGGTTGCCATGGCAACGGTTAGTCAAGAGGACAGTGACCTCAGTGGTTGCCATGGCAAATTTCCTTGTAGATAATTGCCATATTGTTTAGTAAAGTAAATCTTACTAGAACGGGGTCACAGGCACCAAAGGGACTTTTTCCCATGGGGTCTCTTTAACGGGAAGTACTTCGATATTATTCTGTTTCTGATTACTATCAGTGAGACTATGTGCTTTTTGCTTACTCATAACTGGAGAGACAGGTGGCTCTGTGACTGTTCTCGTATATAACAATATATGTTTAAAACAATCACCCCAGGAAAAAGACACATCACAGGGTGGCAGAAAATTATTTACTATTTGTGGTAGGGAAGGGGTTATAGTTTCTAATATTTTTTATTACTATTCTCAGAAAATCCTGTAGTATTCCCCTAACCCCCAGCAATCACCACTAGAAAATTTATTGAGTATTATATTAATAAGAAGATAGTGCAGAAAAGGCACCAGAACCCAGGGGCAGATATCTGGCATTTTCCCGAGATGATGAGACCTTGCAAACATCATTCTCCCTTGTCAAACACTGGTTGGATTGCCAGGCGCCCTCGAAACAAAACATATATAATAAATTTAAAAATGATGAAAGGCAGAGAAATGTAAGATATACAAGATACATATGGAAAATTTCTCTCCGATAAAATCGTGTATATGTATTTATAATTACATTAAAACAAACAACAAACTCTAATTTTTATAATGAACAAAGGTAAAGATATAGTTAAAAAGATAAAGATATAGCTAAAGATATAAAACATGAAGTTACTAATTATAGCAATAGAAATGACAAGCATTGTTACAAAATTTAGTACTATACAATTTGGGCACTAACAAATCTCATATTTAAAATCAGGGGCATGGCTCTCAACAAGCACATATTTTTTTTAAAATACTCCCAGTGATTTAGTATCCTGGAATGAATCGGGACTAGCTTAGACCATCTGAGATATAAAAGTTTCCCATTGCTCATCCTCACCTAGACTGGAGCTGGACTCTCAGAACTGGATGGGCAATGACGTGAGCAGGCACAGAGCCCAGGCCATCACTGTCTGTAATCCTACAATCCAGTCACTGGGGCTGAAAACCCAGGCAGGCTCCATGCTGCCTACCTGCAGCAGCCAGGTGTCCTGGCTTCTCAGGATTGGGGTCAATTCACAGCAAGATGGTGTCAGAGTGGTCAAAGTGTCTTAACTGTCCTGAGGCCAGTGGTAGAGCCAACTTGCAGTCCCTACAGTCCTTGCAGGGCTGATCACCCTCCACCCTAAGCCTTTGCCAAGAGAGCCCCTTTCTCTCCAAGGCCTTGCTGAGGCCATCCCTGTGCACAGACCATGTCCAGCTGCAGGAGGAGTGGCCACTGTTGCCCTTTGGATCCCTGGTGTGAGGTGTGAGTGTCACACAACCTCATCATGAGGGATAGACAGCTCACATAGACCAAAGTACACTCTGCATATGAAAGTTTCTGTGCATTTTGACCAGGTTTAGGTCTTACTGTCAGCATTTTCCAGCTCAGTCTGTGGACATTTGGGTCAGGTAATTTCTTGCTGTCAGTGCTGTGCTGTGATGCCTGGAGGTTTGGCAGCCTCAGAGGTCTCTAACAATTCGTGGACTTCAATGATCCCATTCTTTATATATATATTTTTAATAGAAGACATACGTTTGTATTTATGAAAATGGGTGTATCTCATTTTTAACATGGGAGAATTATCGAAATCCCAACATTGTTAAAGTTCCCCAGGAATGGAAGTTTCTGGCACAATGCATGTTCCATGATAAAGTCTGTATGATGACCTGATCTATCATAGGAAACACAGTGAGTGGACTGGGAATGAGAAGGCATCACGAGAAGGAGACATGGGACCCACCTAAGCATGAGGACATAAGACATGGCATCAGCCATTCAGAAAGTTCATCTGGGAGAGGATCCCCTGGAGACTTATGGATCCAACCCCAGCGGGAACCACTAGTTGTGATGGAGAATCCAGACACAGCACAGGTGAGGGGCAGAGTCTGTGTGGGTTTCAACAAGCCAGGTCCTGATTCCTGAAGCTGCACCTGTTAGGACACCTGAGGACAAGAACAGTCACACTCTGTCAGTCACCTGAAGTCACGACCTACCCATTGACCCAGGTATAACACTAGGGTAACTCACCTTGGGCAGCTGTGAGAAGACACAGGGCA
The DNA here is from genome assembly GCA_025594165.1 of Tamias sibiricus. Taxonomy (NCBI): domain Eukaryota; kingdom Metazoa; phylum Chordata; class Mammalia; order Rodentia; family Sciuridae; genus Tamias; species Tamias sibiricus. Next base: position 1,921,316 of record CM046659.1, read on the forward strand.
AGACACAGCAGCCTCATCTTCTAGACCACACCCTGCCTTCCCAGAGACCTCAGCCCTGTCTGAGCAGAGAGCTGTGAGCTCCCACAGCCCAGAGGGCATTTGAACCCAGAGCAGGAGGAGGGATCTACATGTGGGTGAGGCTCTTCTGATATCTGTAGAAACTGAGGTCAGGCTTCTCAGGTTTTTTGTGCTCCTGAGATGTGTCCCCTGTCTTGAATTCATGTTGAGCTTTTACCTGTTAAAAAGAGCAGGTGGTTTCAGGGGTGCTGGAAGGCTGTCAGTGGAGGAGCCCAACTTTTGGGCCCTGCACCTTCTCCCAGGACTCTGCTTTCCTTTTGGGGGCCCAGTCTGACTCCTGCTATCCACTCTGGATTTGGGTGTTGAGTCTTCGGGTTTTTTTCCAGCATAGACCCTCCTTTCTGTCCCAGTGCCCTCTAAACTATGTATCATTTCTGTATCCTAAGAGTACATGACACTGTCACATTGGTGGTTTTACATGAGGTGTAGCCTTCCTCATCTTCTAAACTTCCTGTTATCCAGGACACACCAGTAAAAGAACCAGCTAAGCTGGATACAATATTTGCTCTGACTTTTGTTTCATATGTGATGATGAGCATTTGCAATGAGATAGAAGAAATCTGTCTACATGGCCTAGTCCCCAGATGAGCTGTGCATCTAAAATCAGAGTGTGCTCTTTCTAAGTCCAGCTCCCTATTCATGTGCAGAGATTTACTTGGATTCCAACTCCTCACTTCACCAGAAATTCCATGTTAGGAAAATAATTCACAGGAGGTCCAGGTCCAGGATGCTGCTGTCCTAACTCTCAGCTGTGACAGCCACCGGCCTGTCAGATTCTAGCTCCATCCTCTCCACATGTCTCACTTGGGAATATGTCTGCAGACCCAGGTTCCAGTCCTGCTCTGGTTCCAGGGAGCAGGGTCCATTCTCCATCCTCCTCAGGAGGTTTGGTAGAGGGAATTTTGGGGACACTCTAACCCCAGGGAAGATGGGTTCAGAGTTGAGCCGTCATAATGCTGCCAACAAAACTAGTGTCCCTCACACCAGTGGGCATAGAACAAGACCCCAGTGTGTGGACTCAGGAAACCTTCTACCAGATTCAGTAATCAGTGCTTGCCTTACCCCTGCATATACCCAGGGTACCTGTGGTGGGCCTTTCCTGACAGCATGAGCCCTGCTCCTGAGCCCAGCCTGTTCCTGTGCAGAGCACAGTGTGTTTCCTGAGGAGGGTCCTCCTGCATGTGAGCACAACCTGGGTGCTGGCCTCTCCTGAGCCCCAGGTGATGCTCTCTGTTGACTCCCTGTGAGGTCAGGGGCCACCAAGGGGAAACCAGAGCTCATATGTCCAGTGCAGTGAGTGAGCCAGGGCCAAGAGGCACTACGTCTGTTCCCCTCATCAGTCCAGGTTTCCCTGCAGCGCCCCACATCTCAGGCACCACGTCAGTGCTTCCTGATTTTATCACTAGGACACTGTGAGTCATGACTTTAAGGGGTGTGTCAGAGCCCTGTGGAGGGGTGGCCTGGACAGCACCTTAGCCCTCTTTTCTCAACTTGTTCTCAATGGCATCAGGGATACTTCAGTGCTCTACTTTATAGGTGGGAAAAGCACATCATGATAATGAACTTCATGTGCCTCCTTTTATGGATTAGGAACTCCACAATCTTATGAAGCTCAATCTTCTAACCTGGAGGTCATAGCAATGTTCTATGAGTTAATGCATTCACCAGGCTCCAAAGAGAAAACTGAAAACAAAGAGGACACTAAATACCTGGGCCTAAGTGTCCGCTGACCATCACTAATCAAATGTGATTCTAATAAAACCCACAGAAGGCAAAGCAGGTCCCTGGAGACTATATCCCTGATGAGGTTTCCCAATGGGCACTCGTAGAGGAAAGGATGCATCCAGCTATTAACAGGTGCTGCAGCTCTAACATCCATCATTTCATGGTGAGAACATTAAAACCTGCTCTATCAGCAATGCTACAGCTCCACAGTAGGTGGTTACTCACCACAGCCACCTGCTGAGCAGTGGCTGTCTTGGAGGTGTCCTCCTGCTTAATAGAAATGACCCAGGTCTGTTAAACCCATCCCAGGTCTATGACCCAGGCCCTGGTAGCCTTCTACTTTGTGCACCTCTTGGATGAACTTTTTAGATCAAAATTTTATGTCAGACAATGGTCCCTGTACTTCTGTGCCTGGCTTAAGTTAATGAGTGCAGTGTCCTCAGGGTCGGTTGTCCCAAATGAGAGCCCAATATTGTTCCTGCCTGAGTAGTAGTCCATGATTACTCAGGCTCCCTTTCTCCTGATGAGGGTACAGATGGCTGCTGTATCTGCTATGGTGAATAGTAGTGCAATTAGCATGGGGTGGATGTCAAGATTCCTACTCCTAATGATGGAACCAGGAGGCAGAGCTGAGGCCCTTGTTCATCACATCCTCGACAAGCAAGTACTAATTGTTTCTCAGGAAGAGCTCAGGTAACTCACCTTTCTGAGTTAGGGACACAGCAAGCCCTGGTATGACCCAGCACAGAAGAGTCTATGTCAACCCTTTTTATACAAACCCTGCTTCACATGTTTGCCTCTGTGTGCTTCTCTAATATTGTACTTCAACATGTGAGGGGGCAGCACTCATCACCAGTAACTGACAGTATCACTGTTAAGAATTTTTATAGAAAACAATTCATAGTGATAAATGACTGCATAACAAAAGAGGAAGATCACAAAGAAACAATCTACTGTTTTGTCTCAGGATTGTGCAAAGCAGGAACAAACTTATTTCTAAATCAGTAGAAGACAAGAAATAGTTAACATTAGAGAAAAAATTGGATGAAATAAGATGTCGCTGCCTGAAGCGGAAACCGCTTGGAGCAACGAACACCGCAGGAAAATTTCGAGGCAGGATGAAAATGAAAAAAAAGGTCTTTTATTCTTCTTCTCTCTCCGGCTCCAGCAATCACTCCAAACGCTCTAACTCCAAACACCACCTTCTTCTTCTTCCCACACACTCTAACCAAACTCACCCAGTTATATACATATATCTTTAACAAGGACACGTGCTTACAGCTCGAGCTTACAGGTGCGTCATGCAGTGTTCACGGGCATACAAAGATCCTTTGAATAATGTATTACTATCAGGTGGAAACTAGAACATCTTTTATAATGGCTCTCAGCTAACTGCAATCTTTAGCTATCTCCTTGATTATAGGTTCCTTCATTTCCCCCTTTTAGTTTTAAAAGAGGGGATGTTCTAGGACGTCCATGTGCAACTGACATTCTTACCCATCATGGGAATCGAGGCTGTCCTGACTCCTGGCTTAGGTTTACATGCCAGCCACATTAGACTGTCCCGTGCGACTGTGCCGTGTCTTAGGTTGTCCCCTTCTGGGGATCTTACCCGTCATAGGCTAACCAGCCATCCAATAGAGCCCTTCAGGATCTACTGTGTGTTGACTAACAGCCTTCTAATTTTTAGGAGATGCTGCGGCTTTAAGGCGGTAAGCCTACTGCTGACGAGCCAAGTTTCCATAGCGTATCAAGTTCTTTAAGCGAATCAGCTGCCCTTAGTTTCATCAAGTAACGCACTGAGTTCTCGTAGACAAATACCCGCAAGGCATTGTCCCGTAATGTCCCCAAATAATGGAAAATCAAAATGTCCATACGTTATAACACATAGATTCAGGAGGCCCCATGCATGCAGAGCAGAGGCCACACTGCTGGTTAGGTTGTTTGATGCTTGAGCAGCAGGGATGCTTGCGGCTACCGCGGTCCCTGCAGTTGTAGCAGCAGCCGTCTTTTTTATGTCTAGACATTTCCACCGGCAAATCTTCAGGGCCTGCTACCTAAAAACTCAAGCATCCTTTATTAAGGGAAAGGCAGTGCTATTCCAGCACTGAGATCAAAAGGTGAGCTGTCAAACTAAAAAAAGAATTATTAGAGTAGAAAATAAAAGTTGATCTCTGCTCACACACATTGATGCTTAAGCTCCCACAAACATAAGCTGGCAAAATATCACATTCAGATATAATCAAAGAGAAACTGAGGGTTTTTACTGCATTAAAGATAAAGAAAAGCTAAAGGCACTTTGGAAAAATAATTTGTTAGCTGGAATCCTCGAGTCTCTATATACACAACAATCCTATACCTGTTAAAATAATTCAAATTAATCAGCTATTAAACAAATAAAGTTAATAACAAATAAATGATCCTCTGTCGGAACACCAAAATATCAGGTTATACAACATGAAACATATTTACAGCTGAAGAAAAGTCCTGGAGACAACTATAAATCAAAATTGATTATCATTATAATTGAATATCTAATTAGAATATTCTGAACTTATATGAATATCTATCTATTTATCTATCTATTGATTATCTAATTAGAATATTCTAAGTTTAAATGAATTAACGTTATTTGGATTTATATCTATCTACCTGTTTTTTTTTTCATAAGCACTTAATTATTTGTGACGTCACACTAGACAGATGCACATATAAACATATATTTGTGACATCACATTAACATGAAATTTAGACAAATGCACAGACATAAAGACATATAAAAAAAAAAATTGTTTATACACTAAAGAGAGATCTTTTTGTCCTGGCCGGGAAGATGAAATTTAAGTTGTAAATTTAATGTAGGACTCTTTCAAGGGAATCACTCCATACCTTCATTTTGGTCCTCTTGATTTTGTACTTGTTTATTAAATCTAGACTCCTCAATAACTTCGTCTTGATCCTTTTGACTTTGTACCTGCTTTATCAATCTAGATGGTATCCATATTGGAGAGGATTCGTGCTTTTGAAAAACACAAATAGATCCTTTCCCAAAAATTAATACTGGGTATGGACACTTCCATGTACCTGAGAGAACATCCTTCCAGTAAACCAAAGGTTTATGTTGTTGGTGTGGGTTCCAGTGTCTATCTCCAGCCGAATGTCCATTAGAATCTAAAGTTAAGAAATTTAGGGTAAACAGGGCAACTGCCAATCTGTCCTTAGGATTTTTCCAGTTTCCATCTTTTTGCTTTAGTAACATATTTTTAAGTGTCCGATTTGCTCTTTCAATTATTCCTTGTCCCTGAGGATTATAAGCGATACCTGTTTTGTGGATAATATTGAACTTTGTACAAAATTGTTTGAAGGATGTGGATGTATATGCAGGGCCATTATCTGTTTTAAGCATTTTGGGGATGCCCAATGCAGCAAAAGCTTGCAGACAATGAGATATAGTATCTTTAACTTTTTCTCCAGAATGTAAAGAAGCAAAAATCATGCCTGAGCATGTATCTATGGTGACATGAATAAATCGTAATTTTCCAAAACTTGGCTCACGTGTGACATCCATCTGCCACAAATGATTGGGCATCAAACCTCGTGGGTTAACCCCATAATGTGGATTGGGCAAAAGTGTTACACAAGATGGACATTTTTTTACAATTCTACGAGCTTGTTCTTTTGTGATTTTAAATTTTTGTCTTAAGGTAGTGCTATCAACGTGGAACTGGGAATGAAATAAAGTAGCTTGTTGTACTGTAGTAAATATAAATATTGTTTTAGTGAGGGCATCAGCTTTTGGTTACCTTCATAGAGAGGACCAGGCAGATTAGTGTGAGCTCTTATGTGACTTATAAATAAAGGTTCTTTTCATTGCCATAGGAGATTTTGGATTTGAGAAAACAATTTAAAAGCTGGAGTATGTGGTGCTATTGGACCTGCTAGCTCCAATTTAGGGACAGCATGTACAATATAGTGGCTGTCTGAAAAAATATTCATAGGCTGTTCTTTAAAATTTTCAAGAGCTATTATTATAGCTTCGAGTTCCACTAATTGAGCTGATTTTTGATTAGTGATATGAATCATTTTTTCATTTTGAGTGACTATTGCAGCAGTACCGTAGAGGATCCATCTGTAAAAATATTTAATGCTATAGGAATGGGTTGATTTTTTATTACCTGTGGGAATATGATAGGATGATTGATACAAAAGGACAGTATAGGAGATTTAAGAATATGATTGTCAAAATTTGCAGAAGTAGAGCATCTAGCTATAGCCCAATCATTATCATTGAAGCACAAATATTCAAACTGTGACGATGAATATGGAGTAATAATAGTAGCGGGATGAATTCCAAATATTTTAATAGAGGTTTTAAGTCCTTGAAGAATAAGTTTAGCCACCATGGAGGTAAAAGACTCAATTGTACTTTTAGGAGAGACAGGCAAATGTATCTATAATATAGGTCCCTGTTTCCAAAATACTCCTGTGAGAGTATATTGTGAAGGAATAATAATCAATATTAGGGGTTGTGCAAAATCAAATCTATCTCAATGGGATCTTTCAATGGCCTGGTCTACTAATTTCATAGCTCTCCTGGCCTCAGGAGTTAATGTTCGCGGTGAGGATGGTTCAGTGTTCCCGCGAAGGATGTCAAATCAAGGTTTTAATTGTCCAGTAGTGAGGCTTAGTGTAGGGCGAAGCCAATTAATGTCTCCCAGTAATTTTTGGAAATCATTGAGGGTGGTCAAATGTTCTTTACTTATTAGAATTTTTTTTTGGTTTAACAAAAGTATCCATGATTTTAAAGCCTAAATATAGTATAGGTGATCTGCTTTGAACTTTTCCTTCTGCTATATATAATCCATATTTAATTTTTTTTTTTATTTTACTAAATATATTAAATAAGATTTGTTGATTAGGATGAGCTAATAAAACATCGTCCATGTAGTGTAGACATATGAGGTCTAGATATTTGTTAATAATGGGCTGTATAGCTCTGTCCAAATATAGTTGGCACATTGTAGGGCTATTTGCCATTCCCTGCGGCAATACTTTCCATTGATATCTTTTATCAGGGCCATTATTATTGATAGAAGGAATTGAAAAAGCAAACCTGGGAGCATCCAGAGGATGTAGGGGAATGGAAAAGAAACAGTCCTTTATATCAAGAGTTATAAGGTAATAGTTTTTTGGAATAGCTACAGGATTAGGAAGTCCAGGTAGGGTAGGTCCCATAATTTGCATTGTTTTGTTAATTTGTCTTAAGTCTTGTAATAGTCTCCATTTTCCTGATTTTTTCTTAATTACAAATATGGGAGAATTCCAGGGAGAGGTGGAAGGCTCTATGTGTCCTGCTTCTAATTGTTCTTTAATTAATTGATGGGCCGCTTGGAATTTTTCCTTGGATAGGGGCCACTGAGGGACCCAAACTGGCTTATTAGAGAGTCATGGTATTTTTAAAATTGTTTTCTCAGTGGCCCCTAGAAAAAATGTCCTTTGCCTTTTTTATTATGATTAGGATTTGTATTCTTAACACCTGCAGGCTTGGTTGCTAGGTGTAGCCCCAATTGATGTAAGATATCTCTTCCCCATAGGGTAACTGGCAAGCTGTTTAAAACATAAAGTTGGAATGTTCCTGTATGGCCTTCATTGTCTTGCCAATTTAAGATTACAGCACTTTGTGCTGGGGTATTACTATATCCCAAGCCTCTTAAACTGGTTGAGGCTTTCTGTAGAGGCCAGTGCTTAGGCCATTGTTGTAGATTTATGATGGAAGAGTCAGCTCCTGTATCAATCAGCCCCTCCATCTCTATACCTTGAATTTTTAATTTGCACATCGGCCTCCGTGAACAATCCTGAACCCAGAAAGCCATAGGTCCTGAACCAGTGGAACCGAATGCTCTGTTATTTCTATTTTGTGGCATGCTTTTAAAAGAACTATGGAGACTGGGAATGAGGAGCAGCTGTGTGATTCTGTCTCCTTGATTTACGGAGATGATGCCCCTGTGTGTACTTAGCATTATTTTAATCTCTCCATTATAATCTGAATCAACAACCCCTGGTATAACATTAAAGCCTAATAAACTCTTGGAACTACGCCCAAGGATTAGTCCCACAGTTCCTGAAGGGAGAGGTCCCCTGATTCCCGTAGGAATCAGCTGAACCCCCATTTCAGGTGTCAGGACCATCAGGGCAGTAGAACAGAGATCTAATCCTGCACTTCCTCTTGTCCCTCTGACAAGGGAGTTAATGGGTAGGACGGATTGTTATGAGGAATCATCTGGATCTGAGGGCATTCCTCTTCTAGTGCCTCATACATTTGTGGGCCCCGGGGCATTGGGCCACGTGCCCCATTTTTTGAAATCCTGGACTAATCATTTCCATATATATCATATCTGGAATGGCATTGATTGGCCCAATGTATACCATTTATGCATCTGGGGCATCGGCCTGGAGCGTGGTATGAATTTGATCTTATTACCTTTGGGGTATATTGCTTAGCATATCTTGGTTGATTATAATATTTTTTTCTGGAGTATCCTCTTCTCGGTTGAATCCTTTGAGAATTTTGAGGGGAGGAATTTTTCATCACTGCAGCAATTACGTTGCCTGTGATAACAACCTCGTTAATGTCTTTGCACAGTCTGATATAAATTGCTAAGTCTATTTTACTTCTCCATGGCCTTATTGCATCCTGGCAATATTTATTAGCATTCTTGTATGCTAATTGGATAACTAGGGGCATAGCTTGCTAGACTTCGCCAAAAACTCTAGATTTTGTTTTTAAGAGTCTATCTTCAAAATCAGCGTAAGGTTCATTAGGCCCTTGTATAACTTTTCATAGGCTGCCTTGCAGATACCCTGTGCCTGATATTGTCTTCCAGTCTTTGACAGCTGCTGTGTGTATCTGGGCATACACAGCGGGATCGTATTGTAGCTGATTTTGTAGTTCAGTGAACTGACCCTCCCCTGTGAGCATATCTATATTGCCTTGAGGGAAACCTGCTGCAGCATTTCTCTTTGCTATTTCTGAACAAAGTTCCTGGAATTGAGTTTTCCAGATTAGGTATTGTCCCCCACTTAGTACCACTCTGAATAGACTTTTCCAATCTGAGGGGGCTAAGATTAGGGTGTTAAGGGACTCTATCATACTTAATGTGAAGGGAGCTTGAGGCCCATAGGTCATTACCGCCTCTTTAAAATTCTTTATTGTCTTAAAGTCTAGGGACTCATGATATCTTTGTCCCTCTTCATTTTGAAATACTGGCAGTTCTAGGTGCTCCTGCGGTCTATGTTGTTCAAGAGCATATAAGCGTGCAGAAAGGCCAACACTTTCTACCTCAAGGGCACATACATTCTGATCAATACTCCTTATTGTTTCTGTTAGGTATTCTATCCGTGAAGTAGCAGAGGGCACTAGTGGTTCCTCTATTTGACGGTCTTTTCTCTTTTTTTAATTTCTTTTTGTTCTTTTTATTGGAGACTGTGCTCCCCGAATCGCTTTTTGATTCCTCCTCAATACTAGCTTCATAATTCCTAACTGGCTCATTGGAGGAGACCATACTCTCATGGTTTGGCTCCTTGTTACTATTATCACTTTCACTAGTATCCTGAGTTTCAGCTTCTAAGGAGAGTACATACTCCTCAACTAATTTTATTAAGCTTCTGATGGCTTTTGCAGTTCTTACTTTTGAATTTACATTACTGCTCTCCTTGCTGGTCTCAACTGAGTCAGAGGATATGCTTTCTTGTTCACTTTTCTCACTATCCTCTGAGTTCTTGCTATCAAAAATTTCATTCGTGGCTTTTATAAACCAACTTTTTGTTATATTCGCTCCCATATTTTTAAATTTTCTTTTTTCTTACCTTGCCACCAAATTCCCGTACAGGCTACCACTTGTTGCTGCCTGAAGCGGAAACCGCCTTGGAGCAACGAACGCCGCAGGAAAATTCGGAGGCAGGATGAAAATGAAAAAAGGTATTTTATTCTTCTTCTCTCTCCAGCTCCAGCAATCACTCCAAACGCTCTAACTCCAACCACCACATTTTTCTTCTTCCCACAAACTCTAACCAAACTCACCCAGTTATATACATATAGCTTTAACAAGGACACGTGCTTACAGCTCGAGCTTACAGGTGCGTCACGCAGTGTTCACGGGCATACAAAGATTCTTTGAATAATGTATTTTTTTTTTTTCAGGTGGTAACTAGAACATCTTTTATGGCTCTCAGCTAACCACAATCTTTAGCTATCTCCTTGATTATAGGCTCCTTCAATAAGAAATGAAAAATTCAGTGATTCAATGTAACAAAGAATTGGTTCTTTAAAAATATAGACAAGGTTGATAACTCCTCAAACTAACCAAAAGAAGAAGAAAGTAGATTATAATGAAAAAACATTAGAGAAGTAAAAGGAGGTAGCATCACAGACCACTCTGAAATCCAGATAATAACCCAGGACTATGTTTAAGGCTTATAATCTGATAAATTGGAATATCTAGAAGGCACTGGAAACACATCACACAAGATGTCAATCACCACGATTGAAGCACTAGTAACAGTCTTCCAGGAAAGAAAATTCCTGGACCAGTTGGATTTTCTGCTGAGTTCTACCAGACACTTAAAGAATAGCTAAAGCCAATACTCCTCAAATTCTTCATTAAAACAAAACTAGAGGAAAAACTCACAAATTTATTCAAAAGCAAATATCAGCCTTATGCTAACCCAGATAAAACACATCAATTAAAGAAATTTTCAGCTGCCACAGACACCTATGCCAGTCCTGCAGGTCTCTTCTCTGGGTATGGCCTTGGCTACCTCAGTGACTACTTCTGAAGCTAGCTTTGTGGTCATTGCTGAGGAACTGGAAGTCTCCTGTGAATCAACTGCCACCTGCACCACTACCACCATGGATGCTGCCACTGATTCCTCTGTTGCCAGCCTAAGGTTGCCTGGAGGTCTCCTTTCTGGGTGCTGCTGCCCTTGCAGCTACAACCACCTGTTTTTGTCACAGAAGACTGAAGCTGGCTCTGCTGTTGACCCTTGGAGATCACCTGGTGATGTTACCTCCAGAGCTGCCATTGTAGCTGCTGCAGCCACTACTGCCACTGACCACTGCCTGCTGAAAAAAACCACCACCACTACTGCTGCTACCACAGCCAAGAAAAGTGCTGCAGGGGAGGCTCCAAGTTTGTTTGCACATGACTGTACCCATTTTGGGACACCAGCCAGGCCCGGGGCCCCAGGTGCCAGCAGGTTTACCACCACAAGAGCCTCTGCCTTGCAACTCCAGCAGGACCTGCAGATCAAGTGTGGGGAACCCTTCAGGTTTGGGGGAGCTTGGGGTCTTCCTGATGAGAGTGCTGTTGAACCTTGTATTGCTGCTGCATCTCTGGGTTGCTTCTTTGCATGAGCATATACATAGTGGTCTCTCTGAAATTAGGAACAGCATTGAGATCTTGGGACTGCAGTATTATCAAGCCTGAGCTATCTGCAGCCCAAATCAGTGGGATGGTGACTGGTTTTGAGAGTACTGATCTGGGTTTGTTGATCCTGGAAGACATCAGAGACAGGGCTCAGAAACTGTTGGACACTGGCAGGAACAATATGACTTTCCAGCAAGATTTATTTTACTTTATTTTTTTTTTTTGACTCACTAATCTCTCTACTATATTTGGAGCAGGATGTTTTTTTCAGCATCAGTGTGTGGAGGACAATGATATATGAATAGTATTTTGCATTTTTCTTGTATTCTTATGTCTTTAATTTTTTTCTCTTTGTTTGTATTCTTTTTCTCTCATGTATTTTTCCTACTTTTCTCCCACAAACAGACAATCTCTGTCAGCTTCTATTTCAATCTTCCTGTGAATTTTTACTTCTAGCATCTTTCTCCATTGTGAATGTTGTATATTTCATTACCTCTGTTCTCTCATCCACCATTTTAAGTTGTAAACTATTTTAACAAATTTCCTGTTTATAGTATAGATAGTTACTGAATTCATTATTTTGGTTTAATGCAAGAAAGCAGTAGATGCCTTAGTGGGAGCTATTAGGTTTAAGATTATATATTGTTAAGGTTATATATGGTTTAAAGTTATATATTGTGTACACTGGGTGAGGTTGGTGTTGATAATGGTGTTGGTCTCACCATTAAACTCAAGGTGTTGGAAACCATCAGAGACTCTATAGGTCTACAGGGTAGAATTTATGCTGCCTTAGATCCATACTTCTAGATGAAAAAACACAATAACAACATGAAAAAAAAAAAAACTGGGAAATAAAGCACCCCAAACAAACCAAGATGCTTCAACAACAGAAGCCTCTGATAACACTATAGAATAAATGTCCAAGAAGGAGTTCAGATTGTACATAGTTAAATTGATCTGTGAAATGAAAGATAGTAGAAGGAGTGAAATGGAATACAGGAAATGAAAGATTACTTCAAGAAAGAGTTAGAGATCAAGAAAAAAATCAAGCAGAAATCATTGAAATAAAGTAATCAGTAAACCAAATTATAAATTCAATAGAAAGAATCACCAATAGACTAGACCACTTGGAAGACAGAACCTCAAACAACGAAGACAACATAACAGTTATAAATATTTATGCACCAAACAATGAAGCATCTATGTACATCAAAGAAAGCCTTCTCAATTTCAAAAGTCAAAGAAACCACAATACAATAATACTGGGTGACTTTAAACACACCTCTCTCACTACTGGACAGATCTTCCAAACAAAAACTAAATGAGAAAACTATAGAACTAAATAATACAATCAATAATTTATACTTAACAGACATATATAGAAAATTTCATCCACCATGGAGCAAATATAATTTCTACTAAGGATCACAATGCTTCTCCTCTAATATAGACCATATCTTATGCCACAAAGCAACTCTTAGTAAAGTACAAAAAACAGAGATAATAACCTGTATTCTATCAGATCACAATGGATTGAAATTTAAAAAAAAAGCAATGATAAAAAATACAAGCTACTGTAACAAATGAATACTAAATAATACACTATTGAATGATGAGTGAATAGTAGAAGAAATCAAGGATGAAATAAAAAATTCATAGAGGTAAATGAGAACACTGATACAACATATCAAAAGATCTTGGACACTTTGAAGGCAGTACTAAAAGGAAATTTTATTGCATTGAGTGCATTCATTAAAAGAGTAAAAAGTCAACAAGCAAATGACCAACACTACATCTCAAAGCCTTAGAAAAAAAAGTACCAAAAAAATCAACACCAAAAGCAGTAGAAGACAGGAAATTATTGCAATCAAAGAACTTGTAAAACTAAAAGAAACAACTGAAAAAAATTGACAAAAAAACATCTGAAAAAATTGTCAAAACAAAAAATGGTACTTTGAAAAAAAATAAAATTGGTAAACCCCTAGTCATGCTAATGGTAAGAAAAAAAGAGAGAAAACTCAAATAACTAAAATACAAGATGAAGAAGGACATATTACAACAGAGATGTCTGAAATACAGAAGATACTCAGAAACTATCATGAAAATTTATATTCCAATAAAAATAGAAAATATCAAAGACATTGACAAAGTTTTAGAGACATATGACCTACCCAACATGAATGAGGAGCTCATACACAATTTAAACAGATCAATTTCAAGCAATGAAATAGAAAACACCATCAAAACCATATGAACCCAGAAAATCCAAGGACCAGATAGATTGTCAGCCAAGTTTACAAGACTTTCAAAGAAGAATTAACACCAATACTCCTCAAAGTATTTCATAAAATAGAAAAGGAGGGAACACTTCCAAACTCATTTTACAAGGCCAATATCACCCTGGTGTTAAAACCAGACAAAGACACATCAAAGAAAGAAAACTTTAGATCAATATTCCTGATGAACATAGATGTAAAAATTTTCCATAAAATTCTGGCAAATTGTATACAAAAACATATTAAAAAGGTAGTTCAACACAATGCAGTAGGGTTCATCCCAGGGATGTAGGTTTGGTTCAACATACGGAAATCATAAACATAACTCATCATATTAATAGTTTTAAAAACAAGAATCATTTGATCATCTCAACAGATGGAGAAAAAGCATTTGACAAAGTACAGCACACCTTCATGTTCAAACACTAAAAACCTAGGGATAGTAAGAACATATGTCAACATTGTAAAAGCTATATATGATAAACCAAAGGCCAGCATCAGTCTAAATAGAGAAAAATTGAAAGCATTTCCTCTCAAGACTGGAACAAGACAATGATGTCCTCTTTCACCACCTTTATTAAACATCATCTTGAAACACTAGGCAAAGCAATTAGATTAAAAAAAGAAAGAAAGAAAGAAATTAAAGGGATACAAATTGGTAAAGAAGATCTCAACATTTCACTATTTGCTGATGACATAATTCTATATCAAGAAAATACAAAAAAATTCTACCATAAAATTTATAGAATTAATAAATGGATTCAGCAAAGTAGTAGGATATAAAATCAAAACCCATAAATCAAATGCATTTCTAAACATCAGAGATAATCAACTAAAAGAGAAATTAGAAAAACTACCCCATTCACAAAAGCTTTAAAAAAAAGGGAGAAAGAAAGAAAGGAAAAACAGAAAAAGAAAGAAAGGAAAACCTGGAACAAGGTGAAAGACCTCTACAATGTAAATTGCAGAAAGAAACTGGAATTGAAGCAAACTTCAGAATATAGAAAGATCTCCCATACTTTTTGGATAGGCAGAATTAATATTGTCAAAATGGCCTTATTACCAAAAGTGTTATGCAGATATAATGCAATTCCTATTAAAATCCTAATGACATTCTTCATAAAAATAGAAAAAGCAATTGTGAAATTTATTTGGATAAATAAGAGATACAGAATACCTAAAGTAATCCTTAGCAAGAAAAGTGAAGCAAAAGGCATTACTGTACTTGACTTTAAGCTATACTACAGAGCTACAGAAACAAAAACAATGTGGTATTGGCACCAAAATAGACTTTTTGACCAATGGTACAGAATAAAGGACAAAGAGACAAACCCACATAATTATGATTATGTCATTCTAGACAAGGGTGCCAAAAGCATTTACTGCAGAAAAGATAGCCTGTTCAACAAATGGTGCTGAAAAAACCTGAAATCCATATGTATTAAAATGAAATTAAAACTATCTCTCACCCTGCACAAAAATCAACTCAAATTGGATCAAAGACTTAGGACACTGATAGAACAGAGAACTTTGCACCTAATAGAAAAAATATAGGCCCAAATCTTCACCATGTCAGCCTAGGATCTGACTTCCTTATGGACAGGAAAATTGCTGTGAAATTAGCACAAGAAGTGAAATGAAGAAAAGTTATAAAGAAATGAATGAGAGGAATGGATTCAAATAACAAAGAGGGGGGAGGGGAGGGGTACAATGGGATAAAAAGCTTCTTACCCCAGTAAAGGAAATAATCATATAATGTGAGGAGAGAATAAAAATACAAAAAAAAAAGAGCCTACAAATAAAAAAGAAGACTGGGAGAAAACGGCCCGGGTTCGATTTTCAGCACCCGTAAACATGCACATACAATAAAGCATTTATCTCTAAAAAAGAAAATAAAAGTAAAATAAAATATATAATGGGATGGAACTCAAAAACTTAACACCACAGATTGGAAGAAAAAACAAATAAACCCAATCAATAAAAATGGGCACCCCAAAAGAAAAAAACAGAAACTTCACAGAGAAGAAATCCAATTGATCAAAAAATATATGAAAACGTGTTCAACATCTCTCACAATTAAAGAAATAGAAATCAAAACTACTCTAAGATTTCATCTCAATCCTGTCAGAATGGCAATCATCAAGAATACAGGCAACAATAAATTTTGGCAAGGATATGGTGAAAAAGATACTCTCATACATTGCTGGTGGACAACAAATTGGTGCATATATTATGAAAAGTAGTATGGAGAGTTCTCAGAAAACTGGGAATGGAACCACCATTAGAAATAGTTATCCCACTCCTTGGTTTATACCAAAAGGACTTAAAATCAGCATACTATAGTGACATAGCCACATCAATGTTTATATCAGCTCAATTCACCATAGATAGACTATGCAATCAAACTAGGTGTCCCTCAATAGATAAATGGATAAAGAAAATGTGGCATATACTCAAGGGAATATTACTCAGCTTTAGAAAGAGAAAAACAATGGCATTTGCCAGTAAATGGCTGGAGTTGGAGAATATCATGGTAAATGAAATAAGCCAATCCCACAAAACCTAAGGCCACATGTTTTCTCTTATATGCGGATGCTAATTCACAATAAGGCGGGGGGCACTAGGGAAAAATAGCATTGCCTTAGATTAGGTAGAGGGAAGTGAAGGGAAGAGAGGGAAGGGATGTGGGAATGGGAAGGAAGGTGAAATAAATGAGACATCATTACTGTATGTACATATGTGACTACATGACCAATGTTTCTGCAACATGTACACTTCAAAAAATGAGAAATTTTATCCCATACATGTATATATATCAAAGTGCACAAATGCATTCTTTTGTCATGAATAACTAATTAAAACAAATAATTAAAAACTACTAATGTTTTAGAAAATAAAATCAAGTTCAGTCAGTGGGAAGGCAAGGACTTCAAGAGATTTTAACAGTACATGAGACAAGTAAGTGTACGGAGAGAGAGAACTAGAGATTGGGTGAACACTTCTGCTCCACTCCCCACACAGGGATTAATACCTAGAATATATGAAAAGCTCAAAGACTTTAACATCCCAAAACAAATAATGCATTTAATAGATGTCAGAAGAACTAAGCAGACACTTCTCAAAAAGAAAAAAAACAAAATACATGAATAAAAGCTCATGTCTCTAACAATTAGGGAAATAGCAATGACAATAAAAATGAGATTCCTTCTCATGTCATCAGAATGACAGCTATAAAACAGACAAATAATAACAGGTGCTGGGGAAAATGTGGGGATTGGCTCACTCACACATTGTTTTTGGAACTGCAAATGAGAACAACTATGAAGAAATCAGGGTGGAGGTCCCCCAGAACAACAGGGATGAGGCCACAGTGGGACCCAGCTCTCCTGCTACTTGGTATTTATCCTAAAGATCTACACTTTATCCTAATGCCAGCACACTACAGTGACACTGCCACTTCAGGTTTATACAGTGCGGTTCCCGAGATCAAGGTTATGCAACCAGCCCACATGCTCATCTATACTGGATGAATAAAGAAAAGGGTGGATCATAAACCAATAATTCAGCTGTACTCAGCCATTAAGAAGAATAAAATGATGGTGAATAGATGGAGCTGCAGAACATTAGGGCAAGAGATATAAGAAAGTGTGGGGCGCCTGGCAATCCAACCAGTGTTTGACAAGGATCCACTGGGAGAATGATGTTTGCAAGGACTCATCATCTCGGGAAAATGCCAGATGTATGCCTCTGGGCTCTGGTGCCTTTTCTGCACTATCTTCTCAATAATATAATATTCATACTATTTTCTAGTGGTGATTGCGGGGGTGAGGGGGAATACTACAGCATTTTCTGAGAATATTAATAAAACATTAGAAATCCTAACCCCTTCTCTACCACAAACAGTAAAATAATCCTCTGCCACTGTGTGATGTGTCTACTTCCTGGAGTGATTGTTATAAACATGTATTGTTATATATGAGAACAGTCACAGAGCCACCTGTTTCTCCAGTCATGAGTTTGCAAAAAGCACATAGTCTCACTGTTAGTAATCAGAAACAGAATAAAATTATAGTGTTTCCTACTACAGAGACCCTCTCTTGTGTCCCATGGGTTAGTTAGATCCAGAATCAGGAAATGTTATATGGTGAAGGTTAGTTAGATCCAGAATCAGGAAATGTTATATGGTGAAGAAGGGGTAAAAGTATTCATAGACATAAGTTAAATGTTAGATTCTGGTGTTTGTTATCCTGCTTTAGTAAGATTAGCTTTGCTAAACAATATGGCAATTATCTACAAGGAAATTTGCCATAGCAACCACTGAGATCACTGCCCTCTTGCTATCCCGAACTTAAAGATTAACTTAGGCTAATAGAGTTAAGAGTCTAGCTTGTTTACCACAGCTAAGCACTATGTCAAGAGCATTTATGATGAAATAGAAACTTAAGATCAACTTTGCTTATTACATCCATAGCTTAGATATTAAATCAAAACAATAGTAGGGGATGTGGTGGGGGTGTTATTATCTCATACAATCACTTTTTCCAGTAAGCCTGTTCTGTACTAGGAATTCTATGTGTCTTATGCTAACCACATTCTTGGCATGTTATACTTTAAAAAATGTATAAAAAACTGTGTGTGAACTCAATAAACTTGTCAGCATTCTACACTGGCCTTTGAGTCTGTGTGGTTACTGTCCATCCCATCGCCGACGCTGTTTACCCCATCACAACCCCTCAACCAGGACCCTCGACGCTGCTGGGGCTGGACCCCGGCAAGAAAGTGTCACAGGGTCAGGGTTGAGTGTTTTCTGTCATATGTGGCAGCATGAAAAAATAAGGAAAATAAAGGAAGTGGAAACCCAAGAGCATAGAAGAGATCACTGGGGAAGTTGAAGGTGACTAATGATGAGAGAGAGGATGGACAGGAAAAGGGAGGAGCCAGGAGTGAACTGAGCAGATATTCATTGTTCAATTCTGTGCACTATTTATCCTGCCCATGTAGAATGTGCCACTGTGAGTTTCACACACACACACACACACACACACACACACACACACACACACAAACATAAATATAGATACATTTGTATGTATGCATATACATAGTGTTAATTTAATTGTAATGATGAAAAAAACATGGAAGACAGATCTGTATGGTAAAGTAATTAGGGGGTTGGAGTAGAAAGAAAAAGAAGGTACTTAGAGAGAAAAAGATCTTTTATATTTAATGATTGTGTTTATGTCAAAAATGAATCCCAATAAGTATATGTACAATGCACTATTTTAAAAGAAAAAGTTACATTATAAAACCAGAATAATTATCTTCAGAGGCACCAAAATTAAGTGTAGACCATAAGGTCAGAGCTCCCCTGGGAATATTGTTACCTGAAGAGCCCCCAGATGAAGGAAACCAGCCCCCCCCACACACACACCTGCTTCTATCCTGACCCTGAGCTCCCTGTGTGCTGTGTGCCCCCTGCTGGTCCTGGATGCCCTGCAGGGAGGTTTGTGTCTGGGCTCACCTGAGGTCTCCTCAGTGTATCTCTAGCACAGTAATAGGTGGCCGTGTCATCAGCTCTCAGACTGCTCACTTGCAGGTATAGTATGTTCTTGGAGTTGTCTCTGGAGATAGTGAATCAGCCCTTCAAAGAGTTATCATAGTTTATGTAACCACTACTTTCACTAATGAGTGAGATGCACCCCAGCCACTTCCTTGGAGCCTGGCAGACCCAGAGAATATCATGGCTACTGAAGATGAATCCAGAGGCTACACAGGAGAGTCGCAGGGAACCCTTGTGAGGCCTCCCCAAGACTCCACCAGCTGCACATCACACTGGACACCTGCAAACACAGAGGCAGCCTGGTCAGGACACTGTCACTCATCCCCTCTTTCTCTCACTCCTGTCTACTCACACACTCATTATCTCTGGTTCTCCATTAATTACTTTTAAAACTGCCACAAGGAAAACCCAGCTGAACACACACTATATGGTGAGCAGCTGTGTTCAGTCATGATCACTGAAAGGGATGAGCTGGGAGTCCAGGACTCCACTCCTCTGCAGAGATGCAGGTCAGGATGGGTTGGTTTTCATGAGCAGAGGGAGGCCCTATGAGCATGGTTTCCTTCCATATAGCAGCTCTGGGTGGAGCCTCAGGTACAGCAGTACTGAAAACAATTGGATGTGTCATTGTCTGCATGGTAGATAAATAGTATTAAGGACATTACCATTTTTTCTATTTTTTTCTTTTCGTCCATAATCTCTATTTATTTAATATATACAATAAAATCATATGATGGAAGGATAAGTGTTATCAGTGATCCAAATGTAAATCTGCACACAGGAGCAGGTGTGGTTGTTCAGTGTGCTCAACAGATCACATCTGTCAAGAGCAAGATAAGTATTTGGGCTTTGTTCTCACCATGGACAAAACTGTTTCTCATACTGTCTTCCAGCTCCCTGCTGGATACATCTGGTAGTTTTCAGAGTCCCATTTTTTGAATGTTCCCACACTGACTTTCAGATGATGATCAAGATGATGATGCTTCCATTCTCCATAAGAGTTGAGTTGTGTAGGCTTCAGTCTACTTTCAGTTGTGTACAATTTGTTTGCCTTTCAGGGAAATTCATATGAAAGTGATTAAGAAAATAAATACTCATTAATGCAGAAAAAATTAACAAAGATTCTGTTCAGTGATAGGGGCTTGGACATTCCACAGTCCTCTACAGCACACACATTGCAGAGTCTCTTGAAGTTTTATAGGGTAGAGGATAGGAAACCCCACAGGCTTACAGGAAGCCCCTCACCCCCAACTTCCTCCCTTCACCTGCTCCTTGGTCCCATATGTTGCTCAAGCTCCCCAGTGCACCAGCCTCACCCCGGTCCTGAGTTTCCCATGCTGTTTCTGATTTTCTGCTACTTATTTTGATCCTCCTCCTGGTCCTAGGCTCCCTGCTGGTCCTGAGCTCCCTCCTGGTTTTTATGCCCCTCTTGTTCTTAGCTACTATTCAGGGATGCTTGTGCCTTGGTTCACAACAAAGTCCCCCACTGATGGTCCTGCACAGTAATACACAGCTGCATCCCGGTTGGTCCCAGAACTCAAATGTAGGGAGAACTCATTCTTATATGGGTCTCTGGACATGGTGACACAACTCTTCAGGGAGGGGTTATGAGTTGTGCGTCCATTACCACCAATGGGCCCCATTCAGGGAAGCCCCTTCCCTGGAGGCTGATGGATCCACCTCCAGCAGTAACCACTGGTGATGGAGTACCCAGAGACATCACAGGTTAGGGAAAATGCCTGGGAGGGCTTCATCAACCTGGTCCTGACTCCTGAAACTGCATGTGGAAGAGGACCCTGGGGACAGAGATCAAGAGTGAGTCTTGAACTCAGATGCAGCTGCCTCAGGTCTTCCTCCTCGAATCCCTGAAACACATCTGGGAGCTTCCATAAAAGGAAGAAGCATGTAAGGATTTCTTCTCAAAATTTTTCTTGTCAAGTCCTTTTATGACAGTGTCCTAAAATTTACTCGTGATATTATTAAACAACCCAGAGTCCTGAAGCACCAGGATCTGAATATTTGTGGGTCACAGTCCAGTGTATTACTCCTTTATTGCCTGTAGCACAAACCACCAGAGTGGGCAGATACTAATGTATACCTTTTGTTTCTCAGTATCTGAGGTGAGCAGGTGGAGCACCAGCCTTGGCAGGTGAGTTGGGTGCTAAGAACCAGCTCACACTTCTCACAGTTCTCTGTGGCTGCAAGCTCACAGGACAGAAGATGGCCATGTATTCCGTAGATGGCAAAGACAACCTCCAAGTCCTCTCTCAAGGCCTTTGCTGTGGCCCTCATCCTATGCAGAAGTAACAGACCTCCTGGGTTGATTCCAACCCAGGCATGCTCCTCTTAGTAGTACAGTTTGGGTTTAAGTGTCAGTACACGAAGGAGAAGATGTCCCTGCATCGAGGCCCTGTGAATTCCATGAACACCCTTCCCAATGTGCTAAATGCACAAATTCCTTCCCAGGCCACAAACATCTTCACTCACTCCAGCAGCAATTTTGTGGTCTGTGCCCAAAGTCTCAAGTAATCCCCATCTGGGTAGGTGTGGGTGCCACCCTGGAGACATGCTCCTCAGGTTGAGGTATGAATCAAACACATCATGTGCTGCAGACACCGAGCTGGACCCGGCATAGCTTTGACACTGCATTACCATCATGGAGATAGGACTACACAGTGCAATGCTGGCTGGACCAGAATCAACCTCAGGGCCCAAAAGGCCCTGCTGATGTGACACTTGCTGCCCTTCCTCACTGGGCAGGTGCTGGGCTCAGACTCCTGCAGTCCCACCAAGTGTCTTTCTGGGGGCAGCCAAGGTGAGGTCCCTCCTGCATGTGATGTCTTGCCATCAGCTCCCCCAGGCTGCCTCTGTGTGCAGGTGGCTCTGCAGGCTGGAGTGTGGGGGAAGGACCTCCTCACAGCTCCTCTCTGCACTCCTCCTTGAGGCAGTGCACTATCTCTAGGGATTCAGTCCTGTTGATCATGACCTCATGCAGACCTCCTGAAGGGACTACCCTTCTGCAAGGATACTTGACCTGTGCTCAGAGATCTCTGGGTTTCCCGTGAAGACTATGTCATGCTGCCATGTCCCACAGATGCTGTACTCTGGGACTGTCACTGTGAAGAGTATATGGAAAACAACTCCATGCATGCACTGGCCCTCTGGAGGGGCAGCCACTGAGGCCCACACTGACACTAGACACACTGAGCCTCAGCTGCTGTGACTACATAATAAAGCTACTCACCTGTGGCAACACAGAGCCAACAACAGTGACTTGTGGTAGGTGATGATGTCCTATGAAAAGTGGTTGGTGACATGCACACTGTGCCCAGCCACACTGCTCTGTGAGGTGAACATCCAAGTCTGTAGGAGACCTTCACTAATTTCTGAAGCTTAGGGCTTGAGGAAACATTTTGCCTGTGGGCCAGGACCAATGAAAACAAGCCCTAGGGCAGGGGAGCAGGCACACTGGCTGGGCACACCTTGGTGCTACAGAAGCACAGAGCTGTTGACAGGCCAAGACTGGAGCACTCAGTGTCTATTAGGAGAACCAGGGATCAAACGTTATCCCTCGCCTCTGAGTGGCACAAGCTCCTGTGGGTTAAACATTAATTTCAGGGATGGGATGCTTGGCTTATATATAAAAAACTCACTGCCAGACTGAAACAATGAAAAATTTTTCTCTTTTCTTTTGAAAAATTGTGAGCTTGTGCTTCAATTGTAAATCTATAATCTAGATACAGTTAATATTTATATGAAGAATGATTATTGTATGTTTGTTTTTTGGTTAAAAGCATCCACATACTTTATCACATGTGGAAGTTGCATTTCAGGTTAAGGGACAGTTCTTTGAGATGCTACCTTAGGGGATGAGGAAGCTACAGAGGCCCCTGGTATTTTCCTGCCCATTAGGCCTGGGTCAGTCTATGGCCAGTGGTGCAGGACAGACCAAAGTGGAGGGAGGGTGTGCTCATCCTGCCCCCACCAGACACAGAACATGGGTGACAGGCAGGACCTCTGCTGAAGCCACACACATGGGGGCTCCTTCTTCAGGTGCTTCCAGGGCAAAAGCCACACAAGCAACTGTCAATCATTCCTCAACCCTGACAGGTGGCACAAGTGCTTCTGGAGCAAGTGAGCCCCGCAACACTAAACACAGTTTGGGAACTCCTAGAAATAGGTCACAGCATTGCCTGGGGACAGAGCAGAGCCAGCAAGTGCGCCACAAACAAGCTGCACTGTACAGAGCCATGCAGACACCCCACCCATGGGTCCTGTGAAGCAGCTGACTGGCTGCTCCTTTCATCCTTCCTGCCCTGCTGTCCGCTCTGTCAGGGAGGAACTGTCCATCAACCTGCAGACACAGGAAGCAGCTGGCCATAAGTCCACACTTGTGCAAAGGAGGGAAGTGCCACAGGCCCTCCCTGAGAGGCAGGCATGCTGAGAGCAGGGCAAACTGTATAGTTGCTACACACCTTTCTCAGGACCCCAGGTAGCATTCCAAGAGCCCTGTAACCCCTAACAATATTCCCAGGCAGCTCTGCAGGCCCTGAACAGCCACTGCACAGAATCCCTTTTGAGGTGCAGAGACAGCCCTGGGGTGCTGAGAGGATCTTTCCCTTGTCCCCAGGTTCCGCATCCCCCGTACCCTCCTGAGATGCCGACAGGCACTTCTCTTGTCATGGGGCCTGGTGCACAGTTGACCTGGCTTGTTGGAGCGGGCCCACCCCAGGCTTCCGTTGGGAACAGGTGGGTACTACACCTCTACATTTCTGTCAACAGCACCTCACATGACCAGCCTGTCCCAGTGGCCCCAGCACCATGCAGCCCACAGAACTGTGAGGCCCAGCTGCTCCAGGAACACCTCATTGAGGTTCCGTCAATTCACTCATTAGATAGAAAAAGAAGAACAAGGAGCCTATGGGAATCTTCATCACCATTCAGCAAAAAAATTATTTGTATTATGGCTGACACATTGGGAGAAGAATTAAAAGACAGAACATCTGCTCATCCAGGTATTTGTGAGGCCTTAAGAACACAAGTAATCTTGAGGCACCTGTACATAATTCCCTGACCACAGTGGAACACGAAGGAGCAGATGCATGAATTTCCAGAACAGTGCACCCTGCCCAGCTGAGCCTAGGAGCAGCAGGCAGTCTGAGCAGACCAATGACAGAGAGGTCACATTATGAGTCAAAACCCAGGAAAAACAAGGCCAAGGGAAAAATGGCTTCACCTGAGGATTGTATGAATAATTTAAAACAGCCAATGCCACATTAACTAAATTTATTTGAATTAATTTTATTCATGCAGATATTATTCACTGGGAAAGGCCAAATGGGGTAGAATAACATGTTGATATTACCCACAGGGGACATGGCCCCCATGGGGATGAAGTAAGATGTCCGGTATTATCCACTGGGACATTCAAGCATGAGAATGGAGTATCATGTCAGATATTAACCACTGGGGACAGGTCATTTGGGAATTGATTTATATGATCAGATATTATGCCCTGGGTACAGGCAAGCATGGGAATGGTATAACAGGTCTGATATTGTCTACTTGGGACTGATCATCATGGGGATGAAGTAAGAGGTCAGATATTATCCACCAAGAATAGTTTTAGCATGGGGATAAAGTATCATGTATAATCTTAGTCACTACACAGAGGCCAGAATGGAGATGGAGTAATAGCTCAGATAGTATCCATTAGGGACAAACATGTGGATGGGTAACACTTCCAGTACCATTCACTGGAGGTAGGAAAGCTTTGGGAAGGTGTAAAATGTTAGATATGCACTGGGGACAGATATAGTAGCAGATCAGATATTATGCAACGGGGGCCGGCCAACATGGGGAAGCTGTAAGAGTTCAGTTATTAAAAACTAGGGACAGGGAAAGAATGGGGTGGCATAAACTGTCAGATTTTATCTCCTGGGGTCTGAGTCAGCATGGGGAAGAAGTAACAGGTGAGATATTATCCCCTGGGGACAGGTTCATCATTGGTACTGAATAACTTATAATGCTTGGATTGGGCAGTTTTCTAGGAATCCACTGGACAATCCTAGCAGTGCCCAAGTGGTTATGCTATTTGCCAGAGAAGGTCTGGTGGAAACTGCCAGGGCTGGCATTTCCTGAGTTCAAGACAAGTTCTAGAAGGATTTTGCCAGGATAGAAACAGCACTGGCTCTTCATGAAAAAGGTGAAATGTTCAAGATTTAAGCAGAAGCACTGACGAGCTGCACCATACAGGGGGTGGATTAAGTAAAGAAAGTTTGGGATCTATGTACAGGGGGGTCTTCAGCCAGGAAGAAACAATGAAATTACAGCATTTGTTGGGAAACGGATGGAACTGGTGAATATGAAACCGAGTGAAACAGGCCAGACTCAGAAGCCAAGGGCCAGTATCCTCTCCCAATTGAGGAAGCTGGGAAAGGTAAGAGGAATGGAGGGTCATGTGAATATTGAAGGGAGATCAGTGGCATCCAGGAAGGGGACTGCAGGTGAGGAGAGTGGCAAGGGGAGGAGAGCAGAATGAAACTCATAGTCTATGCTGTGTGCTGATATGAAGAGAGCACAGTGAACTTCACATTTATGAACATCCATGAATGCCAATTCAAACATGTATAAACAAATAGAAGCAAGACCAGCAGAGGACAGGGAGGGGAGCAGGGGAGGGAGGAGAGCAGGGGAAGGAAAAGGGCTGCCCACAGAAATGGAGGGAATTATAAACCAGGTTAGAATAATTATGGGAAAACAAACTACAATATTTGTTTATGTATAATGAACTAACTATTAAAATATCAAAGAAAATCTGGAGGACACAGACACAGTGGTGGGGCCAGCAGCTCTCCTCCTGCGTCCATGAGTCAGAGGTCGTGATGATGGACTGGGCCTCTTTCAAGTGCCCAGGAATACCCAGGAAAGAGGCAGACCTTTCAAAACACGGACAAGTGATGTGAGTCCCAGCAGGCTCTGCTGGGGGCCCTGTTACCGTCTGTCCTTCTGACATATTTATATGGATGGGGATATGTGTGCCCTA
Organism: Tamias sibiricus; assembly: GCA_025594165.1. Taxonomy (NCBI): domain Eukaryota; kingdom Metazoa; phylum Chordata; class Mammalia; order Rodentia; family Sciuridae; genus Tamias; species Tamias sibiricus. The sequence continues at coordinate 1,947,425 of CM046659.1, forward strand.
CATCTGGCCCTCAACTTGAGTGTGGAAGCAGGTAGGTCCTGTGCACTTCTCTGGCAGCTGTCAAAATAAAAACAGGAAACTGGTTCAGGAGGGTTGATTAGGAGAGTGGCTATAACCACAGGGCAAGAAGAGGACTTGACTCTGACTCTAATGGCCCCTGGGGTCTGCATCACCTAGACTGTGTCATGACTGCCCTGGTGAGGGCTTGCACAGCAGAGAGCTGTTGGCTGTGCTGGACATGGTGTTGTCTGTGTTTCTGGGCCAGTGTCCAGTCCAGCAGGCCAGCAATGGAGGACCCCAGAGTCACCCTCTCAACAGCTCCAGGCAGAAGGTTTATCACACTCCCTCCCTTGATGTCACCCATGTCTCCACTCTTTCCTCCCAGGACTTCTGTGGACAATTCAGGTGAAAGGCCACCTGTAGTCTCAGGCAGGTCCTGGGCAGTCAGGCTCCTGTTCTCAGTTACCAGATCTGGGATGGGCAGAGGGCCCCTGCCACTTGCTAGTGCTCAGATTCTGTGAGGGACCCAGTCTGTCTGCCTGACCCTCTGCAGGAACCTAGCCTTATTCTCCACACCAAACCTTCCATTTACAAGAAGCAAAAGTGCCAGAAGACCAGTGCTGAGTCTCAGGGACTCCTTGGGATCCAGGATGTCCAAACGCTTAGGTTCATCAGTGTCCCAGGTCCCTTACCCTGGACTGGCTCCCTTTTACCTGTACAGAGAATCTCCTCTATAGAGGTGCAGGGTCAAAGTGGGCTGGTTTTTATGAGCAGAGTTGGTTGCAATTTGCATGTCATCCTGCTATATAGCAGCTCTGGGTAGAGGCCTCAGAGATGACTGTGCTCAGAATAATGTTAAGCATGTTGGAGATGTCTAGCAGCATTTTATCTATGAAGAATTCACTCAGAAAATAAAATGTCTTGTTCATACTGTTTAGGAACATGTAAGTGACAGGATTAGCCTAGCGTTGATCCATGTGCTTCTCTCCTCTGCATCCCTCTGCTCCATGAATCAGCTAAGGGACAGGGAAGCACAGGGATTGTGGGTTGTGCAGAGCCCCTTCTTGTATGAAGAACAGAGTGTGGGTTTGCTGCACCCAGTGTTCAACTAAGGGCCATGAAGGACGTGGTGTATGACAATTCATATTCAGAATTCTGGGCCACTCTCAGTTCACTGAGTCTGCCTCTGGCTTTTCACTCTTCTCTTCACCTTTGGCTGACGTGGAGCAGCTGTGTTGATAAGTAAGAACTTCTCACCTTCCACATTACATGGATGCCTAATGGAGTGTGGGCATTGCTGTGCCATCCGACTCACAAGGGCAGCAGCGAGCAGAGGGTGGAGCACAGGTCCCTGGGCTGTCGTCCTCAGAGGGCCAGTCTGTGATGGAGCAGGTAAGAAAAGTCTTTCAGCTGGGACCACAGATGTGGGGGCTCAGCTCGTCCAGCTGTCCACACTACTCTGCAGACACATGCGCCGTGGCCCCATGCAGCAGGTCCTACTACCCCACTGTCTGCAGCAGCTACAGCTCACAGATGCCAGGAGAGACCTCCTTCCTGTAACAAAGTGCATGGACACTGTGCAGCCCTCCTCAGCCCACCTGTACAACTCCTTTCCTGCCTTCCCTGGTCTCTGTGTCTCTGACTCTAGGAACATCTGACTGGGGCATAACAAGTGGTACCCAGGCTGCTCTTCCCAGGGTCACTGCTGCTGTTATTCAGGTTCATCCAGACGCCTGGTCTCTGATCACCTGGGAAGAATCCAAGTGTGACCAGGCATTGGGCTCCCTGGCCTGTGGTTCTGGGGGCAGAACTAGTGCAAGAGAAGCCATGCACTACACTCTGTGTCAACAAGGGGAGGACAAGTCCTCCTCTCAATATCCTGGGCCTGAGGAGGATTAATCAAGTGAGTCAGCTCCCACGGTGGCTCCGTTTGGCCAAGAGATGTGCATTGGGTCTCTGCCACCTCAGGCAGTCAGAGGAGAAGGAAAATCACCTGGTGGAGGCAACTGTGTTTACCCTTCATGGCTCATGGTGGAGACACCCTGGAATGACACAGAGGTCATGTGGGAGTGCACCAGAAATGCTGGTCCCTAAGGTCACAGAGCTAAGACCCAGAAGAGAAGCAACTTTTTCCAAGGAGTTTTTTGTTCCCTTTAGCTATTGATGTATTTTGTGAAGTTCAGAGTTGAATTGTGTCCCTTGTAAAATTTGATGACATCATTTATAACAGAGATAATTAGGAACCCAGAAGATGATGGGGTTTAATACAGTGCTCCTTGTGTGGATCATGCCGCTTTAAGTGGGAGACCCCCTAGGGCTGTTGGAAATTCTCTGATGATGGTGACTCTGGAGTGTGATCCCAACCCCACTCAGGGATTCCAGCCCGTCTGCCTCTCTTTGCCTCCTGCTGTCCTGCCATGTGTGATGCAGCCTCAGGAAGCCCTGGTCAGGAGCAGCACATTGAGGTTTGCATCCTGGTCTCCAGAACCTGCTGCAGTGCAGCTCTCTCCTTGTGAACCATCAGCTCAGGAGCTGCTCAGAGCAGCACAGACTGGACTCAGCACACACTGGTGCTGGAGCCTGAGGTGGGCATAGTAAACATCTAAAGACATGGATGCAGACCTGGGACTAGGTAAAGTGTTGGTCTGTGCCAGCTGTGATCTGGGAGCTGGAATAGTCTCAAAGCAGCTGACCTGGCAGCATCTGTGGGGCTAACTCTGCATGTACACAGGGTGCCAGAGTGTGGAGGTGGGTCTTCCTGGATTTCATAGGATGCCCTGGGTAGGCCTCACCTCAGGCAGAGCTTTGTACTAGGTGGGGCTTCTACAAAGAGGCCCCCTAATACCTCGGCTAGTGGAGCCTAGGAGCAAGTCCTTTTAAGGCCCCAGCATGCAGTTCTACCAGCTGCAGGGCCCCCTTGGAGAGCACTAGGCAGGAGAGCCCAGCCTGTGAAGTGTGGCCTGAGTCCAGCAGAGACATGGACTGGGACAGCCTGAAACTTGGGGGAGACAGGACCTGTACCCAGGGTTCACAGCAGATGAAACAAATACTCTAAGATGATATTCCTTAACTCCTTGAGTGTTGAAGCTTTTTATATTTTAACCACATTGTCTCTCACTGAATAAATGGGAAATATGGTATCCACAGAGGAAGAATTAATTGAGCCAAACTAAATTCATCCTGTCCCTCCTGGCACTGGTCAGGGCCCTGGAGCACATGGACCTAGCTGAAATGAGTCAGGCAGGGGGAGACCATCACCACACCACCACCCTCATGGGAAAGCTACTGCATCAGGCTCCTGGAAATAGAGAAGACAGTGGCCACTGGAGATGGGGAGGTGCAGGGAGGGTGAGGGTGAGGGGGTGGGTGGTGAGGGCCACGTTCAGGGAGGGCCTTGTCCTGGTGCTCTGCAGCTCGCAGTACACAGCCAGGCTGTGCTTCACAGTGACTGGGGCAGAGCAGCTGGTGGTCTCCAGTTTGTCCAGGAGAGCAGCACATTTCTGGTGCTGCCCAGGAGCAGTGGCCAGGAGGCTGTGGCCAGTAGCTCCACTGAGAGAAGCCTAGGGATTTGCACCTGGAGGATGGAAGGTGGATTCAGAATCCCAGGATCAACAAGGCCACACTTCTTCAGCTCAGATGCAGAGATGAAGGTTTGAATGTCATTCCAGGGCAGGGCATGTGGGAGACTTCTCTGGGCTGCCTGACCCAGGACGGCTCAGGGCATGGTTTTCCATTCAACCACAAGGTAATCAGAGGTTCCCCATCCCTGGTTCAAGGGCAGCCTATGACCCGATCCATGCTGAGGATGATTATATTTTCATCCATATTGTGATGCTTTTGCAGGCAGGCAGACTGCAAGTGGTACAGGGCCGTGGAGGCTTACACACATACTTGTAAGGAAGGCCTTGGAGGTCAGGTGGGGATTCAGAGTCACTGTGTGCTGATAAGAATAGAGCACAGTGAATTTCACCTTCCATAATATCCATGAAGCTCCCATTCACACATGTATGCACAAATAGAAGAAAGACAGTAGTGAACAGTGAGGGGAGCAGGGAAGGGAGAAGAGCAGGGGAGGGGAAGGGCTGCCCATAGAAATGGAGGGAAGTATAATCCAGGTTGGAATAATTATGTGAAAACAAACTACAATTTTTTTTTCAACAATACACTAATGATTATACATATCAGAGAAGAAAGTTAAAGCACACAGACACATCTGTGGGGCCATCAGTCCTGCTTCTGCATCAGTATAAAAGTGTGCACATCACTAAAGGTATGTGAGTTTCATTAAAGGAGTGTGAGCATCTGTGGAGGTGTCTGAACATTACTAGAAAACGTGTGTTCATCACTGGAGGCCTGTGCCTATCACTGCATGAGTGTGCAGCTCACTAGAGGAGTTTTTATATCAGTAGAGGAATATGGACTTTTCTAGAGTAGTGTGCAATTAGTTTAGGAGTGGGTACATTAGTAGATGATGTGCACATTGGTTGAAAAGTGTGCACATCAGTAGAGTTGTGTGCAGAACAATAGAGGGTTGTGCACAACACTAGAGCGACTCTGCACATCACAAGAAAGTGTTCACGTGAGAAGAGGTGTCTGAATATCAGTAGAGGTTTGTGTGCATTACTAGAGCAGTGTGCACATCAGAAGAGATTTGTGAGATCACTAGATGAGTGTGCACATTACTGGAGTAAATTGCACATCAATAGAGGAATGTGCACATCAGTAGAGGACTGTACACATCATAGAGGAGTGTGCACTTCACTAGGCGGCTAGAGAAATGTGCACTTCACTAGAGTAGTGCGCACATCACTGCAGGACTGTGCACATTGCGTGTCCATGGTGGAGCTGAAGTCACTGTCCAGATGAGGAGCAAGCGAGCTTCCTCTATCACCTGGCCAGGCGAAGTGCCCCTGTCCAACCTGCAAACAGGGAGGGGGGTTAAATGCTGCAAAATTTTTCAGATTTGAGAAAAGATGCCACATGTCCCTTCGGTAGATGACCTGACCTTGTGTGGAGGAAACCCACAGAGAACGTTAGATGCAAACAGTGAGCTCACAGGCACAGCCAGAAATAAAGTCCACATATAAAAACAGCAAGATGGCAAGGTGATAATAGCCAAAGGTCTGAAAAGTCAATAAAATCCCACTTGTAATGAAAAGAAAACCTTAAGGAGTAAGTGTTATGAAGGAGGTCTAATAGCCCAAATGAAAATCATAAAATGTTGGTGGAAGGACTTATAGAACATCACAAACATGAGGAAAAGAACCTGTGATCAGGGACTGGGAAAATCATATCGAGCAAATGTCCAGTTTCCTGACTCCTGAATGCTGCTGCCCTTGGACCCCCTTCCCCAGGGGCTGACTCGGTCAAGGACAGCCTTGTGCTTGGTCCTAAGGAACCTGAGCCAGGACGTCCTGGGTGGCCCTTTACCTGGCTCACGTTATCATCTCCAGACTTCAGCTGGGTGTGGAAGCTGCTGTCCATGGGCAGACCCTGGTCCACCTGCCCAGCTCTGTGAGCCCTCTCTCCCCCCACAGGGTGTCTGCCTCTCCTTTGCAGTGTTCTGTGTGGGCACACAGTGACAGGCCTGAGTCTGCATTCCACAGCTGCCCACCCCATGCCCATGGGCAGGAGCCTCCACCAAGCCTGGGGTCTGCACCTGATTCCTGTGGGGAGAGGATCGTCCCTGCAGTGCGGGATCCGGCTCTGGAGACACAATGTGCCCATGATGACCGCAGACAACCATGATAAGTTTCACGTCTGCATTTTCTGACAGGTGTCATGGGGTCTTGCTCCTGAATGAAGGTGGCCACAAGGTGCAGTGTGACAGCCTCACCCAAAAGCGCTGCACACCAAAAGTGCTGGAAGCTGAAATGTGTGTTGTTGCCGCCCTGGCCACTTGGAGCAACTAAGCCGCAGGAAGAAGTTCAGAGGCAAACTGCTTTTTATTCTGCTGGCTCTAACAACGACTAACATGCACCACACACACCACCAAAATGGTGCTGACCCGATCAGCAATCTGGAAGTCACTCAAGATCCCAGGCCAAGTGATGTCCCCTGATACAGTAGGCAACAATGCCCAAATCCTTATGGCCCTGCAATTTAAGAGGGCTCCTGCAGTGTGTGATTTGTCTGTCAAATTTACTTCCATAAAACTGAGGAAAGAAACGTGTCCATGCTGAGTAAATTCTGGGGGAAAAGTTGGTGAACAGCCTAAACAAGCACACGTGTCTGATGGTCACCAAGCCTGTGACTGCATCTAGTGTCACCTTGAACACTCCGTGTGAAACACCTACAGGCCATCTCAGATGAGGTTGGAATCTTCCTCCTCAGGAAGGGTCTATGACCTGGACTTCAACCCCAAATCCCATGCAGGGCACTGGGGGCATCCCTGGTGAGCCACTGGTCCTGCAGAGAGCAGACGCTGCCTGGCCAGACTCCCCAGGTGAGGCAAGCCAGCCAGTGCACTCCTCAAGAACCAGGAGGGGCCACCATGTTCTGGGAGACAAACTCAACCTGGCCTCAGGTTTGCACACTGCATTCAAACAGGAGAACATCCACTCAGTCCAAAGAAGCTTGCCAACCTGCCCAAAGGAACTGCCAGGAAGACATGATCCTGCATTCAATCCTGTGGGCAGCACTGGGGCCATGTCAAATTAGAAGCCAGCTGTGTCTTCTCTGTTTAGATGGTGAATGATCAGAAATGTAGTTTGCAAACAAGAAGTTCAGGCTGAATTTCAACCAGGCCTGACTTACACTGCAGCTGGGGTTGGCTGCCTTGTCATTGCTGTAGTAGCCATGTTTGCAAGTGCTGGCAGTGGCCTCTGCTTCTCCCCACCCTTCACAGGCTGTTGAACAACAGAACCAGTGAGCACAGTCCTCTGTTTTTTTGCACACTCCTCTAGAGTTGTGTACACTCCTCTAGTGATATAAAAACACTTTACTTCTTTGCACACTCTTCTAGTGATTCAAACACTCCTCTATTTATGCAAACACTCCTCTAATTATGTGCACACCTCTAGTGATGTGCACACTCCTCTAGTAATGTGCACACTCAATGTTTTGGTTGGATTTCAAATTTGTGCAATCCCTCTTGAAAGCAATATGAATATTCCTCAAAAAACTAGAAATGGAAGCCACATGTGACCTGTTTCCCCCACATCCTTGCCAACATTTATTGTTGCCTGTGTGCTTGACGATTGCCATTCTCACTGGAGTGAGATAAAATCTTAACGTAGTCTTGATTTGTATTTCTCTAATTGTGAGAGATGTTGAACATTTTCTCATATAATGTTGATGATTATATTTATTTTTCTCTGAAGTGTCTGTGCAGTTCCATAGCCTTTTTATTGATTGGATTGTTTGTTTTCTGGGTGTTAACTTTTCTGAATTTTTTACATATCCTACTGATTAATGCTCCATCTGAGGTACATGTGGTAAATTTTTCTCCTATTCTGTAGGCTTTCTCTCCACATTATTGAATGCTTCTTTTCCTGAAATGAAGCTTTTTAGTTTAAATGCATCCCACTTATTGATTCTTGATTTTACTTATTGTGCTTTGGAGGCCTTGTTAAGGAAGCCATATCCTAAGCCAACATGGTGAAGAATTGGGCCTGCTTTTTCTTCTATTAGGCCCTAGTCTTTGCACCAGTCTTTGATGCACTTTGAGTTTTATGGAGGATGAGAGATAGGGTTTAATTTCATTTTGTTACAGGTGGCTTTCTAATTTCCCCAGCACCATTTGTTGAAGAAATTATCTTTTCTCTAGGAATGTTCTTTGTCAACATTGTCTAGTCTGAGATAACTGTATTTGTGTGGGTTTGCCTCTCTGTCTTCTATTCTGTACCATTGGTCTATGTGTCTGTTTTGGTGCCAATACCATGCTGTGTTTTGTCACTATATTTTAAGTTGTACTATAACTTAAGTTCTGGTCTTGTGGTGCCTTCTACTTCACTTTTCTTGCAAAGATTGCTTTGGCAATTCTGAGTCTCTTATTATTGCAAGTGAATTTCATGATTGCCTTTTCTATTTATATGAAAAATGCCATTGGGATTTTTATAGGCATTGCATTAAATTTGTATAGTGCTTTGGTAGTATGGCCATTTTGCCAATATTAATTTTGCCTATTTAGGATTATGGGATATCTTTTCATCTTCTAAGGTGTTCTTCACTTTCTTTCTTTAGTGTTTTGTAGTTTTCATTGTAGAATTATTTTACCTCTATTGTTCAATTGATTCCCAAGCATTTCATGTTTTTTTTTTTTTTTTTTTTTTTTTTTTTTTTTTTTTTGTTTTGAGGCTAATATGAATTGATAGTTTACCTAAATTTTCCTATTGCTGATTCAACTTTGGTGTATAGAAAAACAATCAATTTGTGGATGTTAGGTTTGTATCCTGCTACCTTTCCAAATTCATGTATGTGTTTCAAGAATTTTTTCTCTTTTTTTTTTTTTTTGGGGGTGGTCTTCTATATATAAAATCATGTTGTCATCAAACAGAGATAGTTTGAGCTCTACATCCTATTCACATCCTTTTAATTTCTTTATTTTGCTTAATTGCTATGGATAGAATTTCAAGGACTATGTGGAACAGATGTTGTGAAAGTGGGCATCCTGTTTTTTTTTTTTTTTTTTTTTTTTTTTTTTTTTTTTTTTCTTTTTCCAGTTTTTAGAGAGGATGCTTTCAGGTTTTCTCCATGATGTTGACCTGGAGTTTTTCTATAAAGCTTTTACAATATTGAGGTATGTTTCTTCTATTCGTAGTTTCTCCTGATTCTCAACACTGGTATCACTATTGAACTTTCCTCATAGAACTGCCTTTGTAATGTCCCAGAGATTCTGATATGTTATATCAATATTCTCATGTACCTCTAAGTACATTTTTAATCTTAGCCCTGATGTCTCCATTTCATCAATTAGTAGCATATTATTTAGTTTCTATGTGTTAAAGAAGTTTCTATTTTTTATCTTATCATTGATTTCTAATATATTTCATAAAGATCTGTAGAATTCAAGGTATTATCTCTGTTTTTTTGTATTTGGTAAGAGTTGCATTGTGGACTGAGACGTGGTATATTTTATAGAAGGATCAATGTGCTGCTGAGAATAAAGTGTATTCAGCTTTTGATGAATAAAATATATTAATGCTTTGTTAAAAATATTGATTATATTATTTAGTTCTAAAGACTTTTTTTTTTAATTTTTCTTTAGAAGATGAAATTTTTTATTTTTGTCCTTTATCAAAGATGCATTCATTGGGGTGGCCATTTAGTTGAGAAATAAAGATAGTAATATTTTGTTGTCCATGAATATAAATTCTTTGTTAAACACTCTCCTGGTTTTCAGACTTGGTGGCCACCTTGCATAATTATTGCACTATTTTGGAAGAACAACAAAATTTATTCCTTCTTAAAAATATGTGTATTTCTTCATGCATCACACCTGTCCCCAGGGAGGGACCTTTATGGTTCCTGGGAATGACTTGTGGTTGCAGCTTACTGCTGGTGAAAAATAAAGCTTCTACTTCAGCACTCTACTGGCACTGAAACACTTAATTTGCTTTCTAATACTCTCCAATGAATTCCCATCAGTCTACAACCTTATATGTTCTGTAGGTTAATGAGTCCATCTCCCTTGCACTAGTGCACAAAGCACTTTGGCTTTCTGTCTTTCTGTCCCTTAACATGACTGTTTACTGGCCACATTTGTGGAAGTACAGTGTATCTCCTCATCCTCTTGATCACAGAGAAAGGGCACTGATTACTTCCTATTCAATACAAATACTCATTACTGTCTGTGAACAGCGAGAGCCTTGTCATGCCACTCTGGGCACTGTGTAAGGATGGCAGAATCATGGGGATTGGTGGAAGTCAGATAAGCACATAAAGCTCAGGTTTCCTGTGGAGCTAGGCATAGGGGATATTAAGCCCTTGTGCAAAAAATTGGACAATTTGAAGTAGTTTTTCCATGGAAACAGGTTCAACAAACCAGAAGAAGCAGAGAATTCACGTTGTTGTCCTCTCCACCATCCTTTTATTACCCACTTTCAGCAATCACAGCATGCATTTGGGCTCAGCAAACCTCAGCATATGTGCCCTGGGTGAGCTTGCCCCATCATGGAGGGTCCTTTGCAAGGCAGTCTAACAAGATGCAAACCTCTTTCCCATGGGCTTTGGGAGTACAGTGCTTGTGTCATGTTAAAGTCCTTTAAATACAAAGCAACAAAGTGAAACTATTTATGGTTTACTTCAAAAAACTCACTAGTATTCCCATTACTTTAGAGAAATTAAAGTTGTATGGAAACTATTTTGACAGAAGTAAAATTAAAGGAACATTGAGAAAAGGGAAGAAACCTTTTACTGAGACAGAATTTCTGCTTCATTTTAGCCTCTGAGTCTCCAAGAATGGAAGAAGTGAATCCTGTAAGACATCTCTCCCAAAGCCCATGTGGCTGAAACCAGTCCTTGTTCAGACAGGAGACTGTTTTCTTCCTGACAGTGGGCAGAACAAGGAAGTATTTTCTACTGTGCAGGAATGAGGGAAATATGGGGCAGGGAGGAAAAGGAGCTCTGGCACAAAGGTCAGCAGGGGAGGAAGTTCATGGAGCAGTCTGCAGCTTCCAGCGTTTGGCATCATGTGCAACCACAAGGACAAGGCTGACCAAGACCTGCACACATTCCCCCAGAGCTCACTGCAGAAAGGGGTGTCCTGCAGGTCATTCTGAAGCCCAGGTGAGGGCAGAGACTCCAGAGAAGTTTAAGCAGAGCAAGATTCGCTCTATACCAGGTTAAATTTATCCTGATTCCTTGCTTTCTAAAACTGTCCTTGTAGAAGACACCAAAAGGCTCTAGGCAGTGGTGACTATGAAATCCCCTCAGTCTTTCCCAGGGGCCTGCAGCATCAATGGGCTCAGCTACACCTGAGCTCCAGCCAAGTGCCTGAGCCCTGTGACCCCAGAGACAAGAGCCTTCATTCTCTGGGTTAGAACAGGGAAGTGAGATGTGAGAACAAATATGAGGTGGCTTAGAAGTCAATTTGTTCAGTCCTAAGTCTGATATGTACAGGTCTGCAGGAGGAAGAGGGGACAACTTGAAACCTGTTGCATTTGAGGGTTACAGAGCTTAAATATGCTCCTCTTGGCTCCCTTTCCACTCCTGAGACTGTCCTGATGAGAATCCATGAGTCTGCCCCTTGTCTGGTGGGAAAAGACTACCCAGGACCCCTCAACTTCTCAGATCTGACTGCAGTTGACTAGATCAGAGGCATTTGCCCCATGTTTTAAAGCTCTGCTGCTATTCCTGTGAGAATAGGTTCCTGTTATGTTAGAACTGTGCTATTCAGATTACAGTGGCAGGAGCACTGTCACACACCTAGGCTCCCTGGAGTTGACTCTGGAGAGAGAGACTGTAAATCACTGTACACCAACACAGCCTCCCTGTGCACCTGTCCCTGGATCTGGCCCTGCACTCAGTTTTTCCTGAGTTTCCCCTGCAGGTCCTGAGCTCCCTGCTGGCCCTGAGCTCCCTGTCCTGGTCCTGTGCACCCCTGCTGGTACTGAGACCCTGGCTGGTCCTGCACTCCCTGCTGGTCTTGAGAACCTGCTGTTCCTGATCTCCCTTCTGGTCTTTATTCCCCTGAGGTTCCTGAGCCTTCTGCTGGTCCTGAGCCCTCTGTGGTGGTCCTGAGCTCCCCCTGCTGCTCTTGAGCTCCCTGACTTACTCCTGAGCTCCCCCTGCTGATCCTGATCTTCCCCTGCTGGTCTTGAGCTTCCGCTGCTGTCCTTGAGCAACTGCTGTAACTGAGCTCTCTGCTGGTCTTGATGACCATAAGGTTCCTGAGCCTCCTGCCTGTCCTGAGCCTCTGTGCTGGTCATGAGCTCCACCTGCTGGTCTTGAGATCCCTTTGTTGGTCTTGAGCAACCTACAGATTTTGAGCCTCCTGCTGGTCTTTATGCCCCTATTGATACTAAGCTCCCCCTGCAGGTCCTGAGCTCCCTCTGCAGGCCTTGAGCAACCTGATGTAACTAAGCACCTGCTGCACCTAATCTCCCCATGAAACTAATCTCCCTTCTGGGACATTTGTGTCCTGACAACACATATCCCCTAAGTGTCTCCCAGTAAGACATGAACAAGCCTTCTTCTCTCAGGCAGTGAAACTGATGAAATTCCCTTTGGGTGTGTCTGTGGTGATTCTGACTCTAGATTGAAGCATTTTATTATAGTAAGTGATGCTACCACCAGTTATCCCACCCACCTAATGCGGTCCTGGCCACATTCAAGTGGCCCGGATCACTGCAGCAGAAGGCAAACCCTTCCCAACATGGACAAGTGATGGTAGTTTCTAATTGCCTTAGCTTGGGGAACCTGTTACCCTCTGTCCTTCTGATGTAATCATATAGTTGGGGTCAGGTGTCCTATGTCTGGCACTCCACTTGAGTGTGGATGCAGGTAGATCCTGTTCACTTCCCTGGTGGCTGTAGAATTAGTAACAGCAATTTGTTTCAGGAGGATTGATTAGGAGAGAGACCATGGTCACAGGGCCAAGGGGAAACCTTGACTCTGACTCTAATGGCCCCTGGCGTCTGGAGTCTCCTAGACTGTGTCCTGACTGCCCAAGTGAGTGATTCCACAGCAGAGAGTGTATTGGGTGCAGGGCTAGCTACTTCCTGGGCCAGAGCTCAGCAAGCTCAGTGACAGAGGGACTTCTTCATCACACACTCAACAGCCACAGGCAGAGAGGTCCTCACACTTTCTATCCTGGGAAGACAAGGCCCTGAATGTCCCTCATGTCTCCCCAGTTCCCCTCCCAGGACTGTGGTGCACAATTCAGGTGCAGGGCCACCTGGAGGCTCAGGCAAGACCTGGGCTGTCAGGCTCCTGTTCTCAGGTGCCAGGTCTGGGGTGGGCACAGCTTGGTGAGGACAGGGCTTGCTGAGTGGGCTTCTCAGAGGTTTTCCTGCCACTCACAATTGCTCAGATACCGTGGTGACCCAGCATGGCTGTCTGTCCCCTGCAGCAATGTACTTGGATCATCAGCCCACTCCTTCTATTAACAAGCAGCAAAAGTTCCAGAGGACCAGTGCTGAGTTGCAGGGACTCCTTGGGAAACAGGAGGACCATGAGCCTGGGTTCATCAGGTGTCCAGGGCACCAACCCTAGACTAACTCTGTTTGCTGTACTGAGAATCCCAAAGACAACCTCAGGCAATCCCACTAAGGTTCCTTCCCTGAGTAGATGAAAATGCTCACCAGGGTCCTCTGAGCTACTTCTGCATCTGACCCTGGTGACCACAGAGCAGTCACTTCAGCCTCAAAAATGCTGCTCTGCATTCATGTGTAAATGCTAATATGTCAAAATACATATAATTGCGACTATGTTTAATAGGTGGGGTTGAAGGGCCATCTATGTCTTTTTCCTAATCTGAGGGAAAGTTTTTAGTTTTCTTCATTCAGTATGACCTTGGCCTTGGGCTTGGAATATATTGTCTTTGCCACATAATTTCATCTCAGTGCAGGCAAAAGGGCAATTTCAAAAAAAAAAAAAATTATCTCAATGTTTGTAGCTGCACAATTCACAATAGCTAGGTTGTGGAACCAACCTAGATGTCCCTCAGTAAATGAGTGGCTTAAGAAAATGTGGTATATACGCACAATGGAATTTTACTCAGCAATAAAAGAAAATAAATTAACGACATTTGCAGGTAAATGGATGAAGTTGGAAGACATAATGCTAAGTGAAGTTAGTCAGTCTCAAAAATCCAAGTACCAAATGTTTTCTCTGATATAAGGAGGCTAGTTCATAGTATTGTTGGATGGGGGGGTTACATAGGAGGACTAAGGAACACTAGAATGGTCAAAGGGAAGGGAGGGGAAGGGTGGGAGCAAGGGGGGGAGGGAGGGGGAGAAAAGAAAAAAATAGAAATAAGAAAAGGTGGTTGAATGACATGGATATCATTTTCCTAAATGCATGATTGAAGACCTGAATTGTACGAATATATTTCGTATACAAACAGTTGTATGTAAAAAGATGCTAAATACATGCACTATGAGTTGTACATATTAAAAATTATTAAAAAACAAAAAAAAAAAAAAAAAACACTGATGACCAGGTCCTACCCAACCAAAAAAAAAAAATTATGATAAATTCTTGTGAGTATTTTGGGGGAAACCACACTCAATAATTGTTGGTTGAACTGCAAATTAGCACAACTGAAACAGTGTCCTCCTTATGCTTTGAATGTAGCCCTTGATGCTGTGCCACTGCAACTTATTTTAAAATAGACCTGTTTCCTTCTCTCTCTCTCTCTCCCTTCTACTCCATCATCTCCCCCTTCCTAATCTCAGGGGACACAGGATTATCTTTCTTCCCCATCCTAGGCAGAGCTATCTGTCCTTGTGCACACACCAACCATTCGAATAAATTGATCCAGATTTTGGGGATGGCACCTGAAGATCACAGAAATGACTGTCCACAACAACCAGTAAATTTTAACTCCAACAGAACATGTAGCCTTTGAGTCACATCTGTAAAAGCCCCCTTCTCCTTCTGATGGGCAGAATCACAGCTTTGGAAAAGGCGCTTGTTTCTTTTTTGCTAGCAAAGCAATAAACCTTTTTCTTTTGTCTCAAATCACTGTTCTAGTTATTGAATTGGCACCCAGGACTAGGACGGGTCTTCAGCAACACTTTCAATAGAATCTCACCTTGCCTTGTGCCCCATAGCCCAGACGTGGAGCTCGAGGATTTGTTTCCCCAGCTGGATTTCTGTCTTGCATGGCCCAAGCCTTTCTCTGTGCCCCTACTTTTATGAAGGAAATGTTTACTCTGTACCTTTATATATTAGATACATGGAAATTGCTTTTTTAGAGCTCACAATGCTAGTTTTTTTTGAGTGTCAGAGGAGTTTTGGACCTGAACTTTTGGACAGTGCTTGAACTACTGAGACTATGGGGGCTTCTGGAAATGGGCTAAATGTATTTTGAATCGTGAGGTGCTCATGAGTTTCTCGGGCCAAGAGTGGAATGTTATGGTTTTGAAGTGAGGTGTCACCCTAAAACTCATGTATGAATGCAACCATGTTTAGATGGGAAATGATTGGGTTACAAGCACCTTAGCTCATCAGTGAATTAATCCCCTATAAGGTATTAACTGGGGGTGAATGGAGGTGGGCAAGATGTGGCTGGAGGAGGTGGGCATTTGGTGTTGGACTTGGCATATATATTTGTGTCTGGTGAGGGAGTCTCTCTCTGCTTCCTGATCATCAGGTGAGCTGCTTCCCTTCACCACACTCTTCCATCATGATGTTCAACCTCTCCCTGAGAACTGAGGAATGGAGCCCACTGTCCATGGACTGAGACTTCTGAAACTCTTATCTCTTAAATCAACCTTTCCTCTCCTAAAATGTAGTTTGATCAGGTTTAGGATTGTCCTTCAGCATTTCTCAAATAGGTCCATGGACACTACATTGGGAAATGTGGATTATACACAACATGCAGCTCTACTCAGCCCTTAGGAAGATGAAATTATGGTAAATGGATGGGTACCCTGGAAAACATAATTGAATGGCTAGATGGGTTTGATGAATGGTGTGTATAAGGAGAAAGTCTCAGAGAGTCAGGGTTGAGTGTTTCCTTCCACGTGTGGAAGCCAGAACAAATGAGAAAAATAAAGGCATGTGAAATTCCCCCCCCCCCCAAAAAAAATAGGGACAGAGGACAGTGAAGAAGAGGAAGGTGCCTCAGGGTGAGGAAGGAATGACAGAAAAAGGTAGGAGCCAGGAGTGAACTGAGCTGATGAAAGGAATGGCCAATTCTGCACACTTGTGATCCTGCACATGTAGAGTATAACAAAGTGAGTTTCTCATATCTGTAAAAACACACACAGTTCACAGTTGTAAAGAAAAAAAAAGTATAAAAGATAGAAGGAAGATCAGTAGATGAAAATTAAGGTGAAAGAGAGGGAAGGAAAGAAGAGGCACTGAGACAGAAAAGAAGCTTTTGTATTCAATGAATGTATATGACTATGGTAAAGGAATCCAACAATAAGGATAAGTAGGATAAACTAGTATTTAAAGTGAAAATTACATCATGTAAAGCATTCACTCTCTGGTACAGACAAAAAGTCTAGGGAGCTCCATGGGAAGGTAGTAAAAGGGAGGCCCCCAGATGCTGGAAACCAGCCCCCAATCCCTCTGCACTTGCTCCTGTCCTGACCCTGAGCTCCCTGTGTGCTCAGCGCCCCCTGCTGCCCTGGGCGACCGTGCATCAGGGAAGTTTGTGTCTGGGCTCACACTGAGGTCCCCTCACTGTGTCTCTAGCACAGTAATAGGTGGCAGTGTCCTCGGTTCTTAGACTCCCCATTTGCAGGTACAGCATGTTCTTGGAGTTGTCTCTGGAGATGGTGAATCGGCCCTTCACGGAGTTGACATAGTTTGTTGTACCACCATTTTGGTTAATTTCTCCAATCCACTCCAGCCCCTTCCCTGGAGCCTGGCGGATCCAGTTCATCCAGTAGTCACTGAAGGTGAATCCAGAGGCTGCACAGGAGAGTCGCAGAGAACCCCCAGGCTGCACCAGGCCTCCCCCAGACTCCACCAGCTGCACCTCACACTGGACACCTGCAAACACAGAGGCAGCCTGGTCAGGACACTATCACTCACCCATTCTTTCTGTCACTTCTGTCCAGGCACATACTCAGGATCAGTGGATCTCCATTAATTACCTTTGAAAAGAGCTAGAAGGAAGACCCAATTGAGCACAGTCTCCATGGTGAGCAGCTGTGTTCAGTCCTGATCACTGAGTGGGCTGAGCTGGGAGTCCAGGGCTGGGCTCCTCTGTGGAGCTGCAGGACAGGGTGGGCTGGTTTTCATGAGCAGAGGGAGGCCCTATTTGCATGCCCTCCTGCTATATAGCAGCTCTGGTAGAGGCCCAGGTAGAGCAACACTGACAGCAGATGGCATGATCATGGGCTAGAACTGTGTACATAGTAGCATTAAGGGAATACAATTATTTTGCCTATTTTTTTTTTTTTTTCTGTTTGGCATGATCGCCCATTAATTTTTTCACATGCACAAAATCATGATACAGAGACAGTGTTAACTCCATGGTGTAAATGTAAAAATCACAAACAGAATCATGAGTGGTGGTTCACTCTGTCCAATAGCAGATATCTCTCAAGAGAAAAGTTGTTTGTTTGGACTTTTGCTCTCACCCTGGACAGGACTGGTCCCCTGACCCTCCATAAGCACACAGGTGCACACACCTGGTGACATCCTTAGAACCTCATGTTTTGGATGACCTGACACTTTGTGGGAGCATTGCAGGACCTCTTGAGTTTCTATAATGGAGAGAAGGAAAGGAAACCCCACAGGCTTACAGGAAGCCTTTCACTTTTCTTCTCTGCACCTGCTTCTTGGTCCTTTATGTTGCTCAAGGTTCCCCAGTGCATCTTCTTTGCCTCAGCTTGTCCTGAGCTCTACCTCTGCTCCTGAGCTTCCCATGCTGGTCCTGATTTTCTGCTGATCATTCTGATCCCCTGCTGGTTCTGAGCTTCCTACTGGTTCTTAATGTCTCTGTTGTTCTTAGCTACCATGCAGGGAGGCTTGTGCCTAGGGTCAAAATGAAGTCCCCCACTGTGGGTCCTGGAAAGTAATACAGTCTGCATCCTCACTGGTCACAGAGCTCAACTGAAGGGAGAACTGTTTCTTACATGGGTCTCTGGACATGGTGATTCAACTCTTCAGGGATGGGTTATGAGTTGTGTCTCCATTATTATCAATGAGCCCCATTCACTGCAGCCTCTACCCTGGAGGATGATGGAGGCTGATAATGAGGTCCTTCAGCTTAGAGATGTGGGGAACAGTTTCCTGTAGTTGCTCTCCCTGCTCTCCATGATGTGCAGAACTTGTTTCCCCTCTCTTTCTCCTTCACAGAAATGTTTCCACCATGTTGAAGAAATTATCTTCATAGTCGCTCAGTCCACCTGCATTGCCAAAGCTTCTCAGAAAATAAGCTCCCCTGGACCCAGTCAGCTCCTGGCATCATGGTAGGTCTTTGTCAATGGCTCCCTCAAGCTCATGTGGGCTGAGGGCCTACCTGTGCCAGACTCAGGTCTCTGTAAACAACACCCTGGGACTTGCACTCCATGACCTTGTGTCACTGAGTCCTGGATTTTGGTGAGATCTCCTGGGAGTCCTTGTGGTAAGCACAGGACAGCCCATGAGAAAACGTCCTAAAAATTTACCAGTGTTTGACATCTCTTTGCCACTGTTACCATAGTTTTAACGAGTGCAACCTAGAGACGCAAAAATATCCTTTCTTTTACAGTTTCATAGGTTGGAGTGCATGGTGGCAAGGCCTTAGCTCTGGGCCAGGTGAGGAGGAACATCATGGCAGAAGGGCATAGAGGAGGACAGCAGCTCTGGATGTTGCCACCAGGAAGCAAGAGAGCTCAGATCAAAATTGACAATGTGTGAACACCAAAGGCACACACCAGTAACCCACCTCCTGCAGCCACAGCCCAAGTGCCAACAGATGCTGCAAGTGAATTCATGTCAGTGAATTAATCCACTTAAGGTGAAGACTTAAAATAGTGAGTCACCTCACCTCTGAAACTTCCTTCATTGTATCACACATGAGCTTTTGGGCACCTCATTTGTGAATAATAGCAAGCAATCTCTGCCCTGGTAATCCTTTTACCTGATCAATTTCAAAGGTAATTAATTACCTCATTTTATGTTGATATAAAGACCCCAGGGAAATAACCAACTGTGTGAGAAGGCTCATGTGCATGGTAGGGGTGAGGCGTGTCCAGGCTGTTGCTGTCCATCACCAGCACTGTGTCTGCCAAGCCTGTGGTCTGCATGTGGAGACGTGCAGAATGCACCTCATGTTTCCACACACAGATGCAGGCACAGAGGATGGGAAGACATCATGGGCAGGACCATGTATATGTGTTGGATGTGAGAAGAATTACCCAGGAGCAGGGAGTGACTGTGGAGGGTGAATGTGGACGTGTCCTCCAGGGAAGGCCAGGCCTGAGGGAAAAGCAGCAGGTGTTCCTCCTGGAAGCTCACTGTAGAATAGAGCCAGCACAGCAACAGCAGCCAGATCTCCTGGACCAGCTCCTGGGGTGCTGGAGCCTGCACACAAGCCCTGGCCTTGTGTTGTGGGAGGTCTGTGTTCTCCCATATTTAAATTTCCTCTATGTACAATACACTGTGCCTTGTATTGCCTCCTTGCAGCATTAATGATGCTTGAGGCATAAATGGTAAAGAGGCTTTTAGTTCTCTCAAGTGTGTTTGCATTGGCTTCAGCTCTGCTTCATGAGAAGTGCACAGGCCCCCCTTTGGCTCTGTGTACACAGGGCATTCTGGAACTTCCCAGTGAATAAGGAGATCTGTGTTTTGTACATGTGAATAGTCTCCATAGAGCTGCTCCTGACCTTCACAGTGTGGCAGTTTGAGGTCCGCAATTGCCTGCTGTCCTGGAGGTTTCATCTTATAGACACAGGTTTCTGACAGAAATTTAGTGAAGCAGAGCTGTAACCTGGGGACTTAGAGAAACCTAAGTGCTTGCATTTTTCAGCAAGATTTTAGACCTCTCTCTTGGTGGAGTTTCATCATCTACTCCTCCAGGTCACTCAGATGTGACTGTCTTGTGTAGTTGATAGTGTGTGCTGGCACAAGAGTCTGAAGGTCTGAGTGTGTGTTATTGTGCATTGTGACCCAGAAATACTCTGTGTGTTTGTGAGATTCCTCAATTCACCTCTGCTGCTAGAAATGTAAATGATTGTACTTTTACTGATTTTATATTAGTGCTTGAGGAATTATGTTGTTCGGTAGAGGACCTTTAGGATATTGATTGTTACAGACTTTAAACATAGGATATTGTATTGAAATTCATTTGGGGACCATAGAATTCAGGATATGATTTGTTGTGCCCCAGGCTTGGGGCCCCTAAGAAGACCACCAAACTGTGGAGAACTTTACTATAATGTGTGTAAAATGAGGAAAGCAGGGTGGAGATCCCTCAAAAGAACAGGGATGAGGCCACAGTGGGACCCAGCTGTCTTGCCTCTTGGTATTTATCCCAAAGACCTAAAGTCAGCTCACTACATTGACACAGCCACTGCAGGGTTTATACACTGCAATTCCCAAGAGCCAGGTTATGCAAACCAGTTCACCTGCCCATCATTAGTGGATGAGTAATGGAAATGTGGATTATACACCAAATGCTGTTCTACTGAGCCATTAGGAAGAGTGTAGATGGTGAACGGACAGAGCTGGAGAACATCAAGGCAAGAGAAATAAGAAAAGCTCAGAGAGTCAGGGTTGAGTGTTTTCTCTCATATGTGGAAGATGCAACAAATAAGAAAGATAAAGGCAGGTGCAATCCCAAGAGAAAAGAAGAGATCAGTGGAGATGACAAAGGAGTCTAAGCGTGAGGGAGGATGGAAAGAAGAAAGGAAGAGCCAAGAGTAAACTGAGCAGATGTAAATGGTCAATTCTGCACACGGGTGAATCCTGCACCTGTAAGAATGTACCACAGTGAGTTCATCACACACACACACACACACACACACACACACACACACACACACACACACACACAGTATTAATTTAATAAACTATAAATACATGTAAGAAAGAGCAGTAGGGTGAAGTGATTGGGGAGTAAGAAGAAAATGAAAGACCAGGTACTGGAATGGAAAAAGAGGTTTTATAATCCATTAATGTATATGATTGTGTCAAAATAAATTAAAAAAATGTTTATTATACACTATTTTAAAAGAAAAATATATCACAAAAACCAGAATAATTACATTCATAGATGTCAAAGTTAAGTGTAGACCACAAGTCCACAGGCTCCCCTGGGATGTTGTACACAGAAAGGCCCCCAACACAGGAAACCAGCCCCCACCCCCTCTGCCGTGCTTTTGGACTGACCCTGAGCTCCCTGTGTGTTTCAGCACCTCCTTTTGACCCTAGGCGAACTGCAGTGAGGACTGTGTCTGGGCTCACACTGAGTTCCCTCACTGTCTCTGGCACGGTAATATGTGGCCATGTCCTGAGCTCTCAGACTGCTCATTTGCAGGTACAGTGTGTTCTTGGGTCCTCTCTGCAGATGGTGAATGGGCCCTTCACAGCATCAGCATAGTATATGAAACTACTAAATCTCATAGTGTACAAGATCCACTCCAGCCACTTCTCTGGAGCCTGGCAAAATTATTTCATATCATAGCTATAGCAGATGAATCCAGAGGCTGCACAGGAGAGTCTCAGGGACCCCCCCAGGCTGCACTAAGCCTCCTCCATACTCAACCAGCTGCATGTGACACAGATACCTGCTAACACAGAGGCAGCCTTGATCAGGACACTGTCACTCATCCACTCTTTATCTCACTTCTGTCCACTAACACAGTCAGGATATCTAGTTCTTCATTAATTACCTTTTAAAACAGCTACAAGAAAAACCCTGCTGAGCACACACTCCATGTTGAATGGCTGTGTTCAGTCCTGATCACTGAGCAGGGTGAGCTGGGAGTCCAGGGCTGGGCTCCTCTGCTGGGCAAGGGAGGCTGGTATTTATGAGTAGAGGGAGGCCCTATTTGCATGTTCTCCTCCTAAATAGCAGCTCTCTGGGTGGAGGCCCAGTTAAAGCAGATTCCCAGCACATATAAGCTTGCAGGTTAGCTGGTTGCAACCATCACATTTTCTTCAACCTGATGTTCAGCATAGCTGGGGCCTTATGGTTCCAGAACCCCTCCTAATGTTTTATTGCTGCCTGTGCACACATCACCAGATGGAAGCTCTAGTGTGCCTTCGTTGTTCTATGTAAAAGTGCTACTAGATCATAAACACTTGTGTTCAGTGTGCAGAGCTCATGCCTGTGAGCCCTTTCCCCAGTGTCTGGACTGTGCTCTCCATCACTGTACCCGCTGCCCTGCTGCTACTCCTGAACACAGTGGGGCTTCCTAGTGGTGTTTGCTCAATGCCCTTCTTAGTGACATCATGGTGATATTGGTGCACAGTGTGGGCTGAAAAAAGTCCTAGAGCAAGAGTCTGCAGTTGCACAGTAAAGGGCCTCAAATAAGCAGTGTGTCTTATGGATTGATGTGCATTAGTCCTACAGGACAAACGTGTTTAGCATTAGTGCCTCTAGCAGCTCTTCATCTTTAAGTGGGCATTTGGTAAGGATGAACACACACAGACTTGTGCTCAGCCCACCACACAGCCAGAGTGTGACTGGGAGCCCTCAGCGTCCACTAGGTAAACCAGGATCCCATGCCATCTTCTTCACCTTTACCTGTTACAAGTTCCTGTTGGGTGAATTTGAATTTCTGGCAATGAATTCTTGACTTATACCTGAAAATTCACTATGAGACTTCATCATTCCAAAGTTTATACTTTTTTCTTCTGAAATATTGTGGGCTTGTTCTGCAAACATAATCCCGTAATCCCGTTAGAGTAAACATTTTACATCAAATGTTTTTTGTGTTCTCTTTGTTTTTGGATTAAAATCCAAATACTTTAGCACATGCTAAGTTTGCATTTTAGTTTACACAGCAAGTTCCATGGGATGTTGACTGAGTGCATAAGGAAGGTGCAGAGGTCCCTGCTCTTCTGTCTGAGGTGGTCGTAAGTAAACAACTATAGAGGTGATTGCAGCCCTGGGACTGGGTAAAGGGTTGGTCTATGCCAGCTCTCATCTGGGAACTGGAATAGTCCCTAGCTGTTAACCTGGAAGCACCCCAGGGGATAACTCTGCAGGTACATGGGGGGCAGAGTGTGGAGGTGGGTCTTCCTCTATCTGGACTCCTGAAAATGCCATGGTTAGACCTGGGGCTCAGGCAGAGCTTTGTCCCAGGTGTTGCCCCTACACAGATTCATTCATGAGTAGTCCATCTAGACAGCAGTTTTTTTTCCTTTAGTGCCAAATATTGGATGTTTAACACATTGACTTCCTTTCAGGGAAACAGTATTTAAAATTGTGAAAAGAACATGTATTTATTGGATTATATTTGAGTCTATGTATTTCATATTTATGTTGATATTTGAAACTAAAAGTACAATTGATAGTTTGTTTAGGTAAAACTGATTGGATATGAAATGCCCCTCCAAAAAACAAAAAAAAAAAAAAAAACTATTCAACTTTCAAATTCCTGAAATCTAATTTACAGAACTATGTTCAAATATTATACTCTTAAAACAGGCTTAAAAACTCAACTAAAAATGCCATGATTTTACTCTTTGTTAAAGCTGAGTAATATTTGATTGAGTATATATGCCACATTTTCTTTATCCATTCATCTATTGGGGACAACTAGTTTGATCCCTAGTCTAGCTACTGAAATTGAGCTGCTATAAACACTGATGTTGCTGAGTCACTATAGTATGCTGATTTTAAGTGCTTTGGGTATAAACCTAGGATTGAGATAGCTGGGTCAAATGTTGGCTCCATTCCCAGTTTTCTGAGGAATATCCAAACTTGAATTCCATAATTTGCCAGTAAATGGTTGGAGTTATAGAATATCATGCTAAGCAAAATAAGGCCAATCCACAAAACCAAAGGCTGAATGTTTTCTCTAATATGCAGATGCTAATTCTCAATAAGGCAGGGGTACTATGGAAAAAATAGTGCATTACTTTAGATTAAATAGAGAGGATTGATGGGAGGGAAGGGAGGGGGTAAGGATGGGATAAAGATAGTGGAATGAAAAAAACAGACATTATTACTGTATGTATATATGTGACTACATGACCAATATGATTCTGCAACATGTACAGTCAGGAAAAATGAAAAATTATATCCCTTCTATATATGATATATCATAGTGCATGAATGCATTCTACTGTGAGGCATAACTAATTAAGACAATAAAAAAAATTAAAAAAAAAAAACTCAAATACAGGGCTGGGGTAGTTGCTCAGTGATAGTAGTGCACTGCGTAGCAAGTGAGAGTCCTCGGTTTGATCCTAAGCACCACATGAATAAATAAATAAATTAAAATGGTATGGTGTCCATTAAAAATGGACAATGGTATGACGGTGTCCACAACTAAAAAAATAAATATTTTTAAAAAAGAGCTCAATACAGCCTCTCTCCAGGTGAGGGGCATCATGTTTATGGTAAAGTGACCCCAGCATCCACAAAGGGCTCAGAAAGGAGCTGAGTGAGCCCCTGAGCCAGTCCTGAGGTTTCAATGAGGGAAAGGAGACAGGAAAAAATCATGGTGGATATTAAAGCACTCAGAAAATGCCCTCTGAAAGCAGATGCAATATCTAATGTTTGTAAGAGCAAAAATTTTATTTAAAAGATAGAACAGAGTGGGGGGGACAGAGGCTCCTTCACAGAGGACGGGGTCCAAGTTGGTGTCCAAAGGAGTGGGGGTGTTTCCTGCCCCTTTTTTGATTTTAGATTTTCTTTGTTCTCATCCCCCCTTTTCCTATCTTGATTGTGTGACCCAAAAGGTGGAGTGATCCCAAGGGTGGGAAAGAGCTCCCCAGGGGTGCAGGCAGGAATGGAGCTGCCCAGGGCTACTCACTAACAACTCCTTGCAGGAATGAGCAGGTCCCTGGAGGCAGGTAACCTTGACAACAGGTTGAGGAAGGGCAGGTGCCCTGGAAGGTATTAGCACTTTATCTCCTCCTGAATCAGCCCCATCTTCCTGACCCAGTCATTCATCACCTACACTGAAAGAACTCTTGACCCCACCTCGATACCCCCTCTGGAACCCTTACTGCTGTAAGGGGAAGTGGGCAACTGCTCTGGATTCTGCCTGGCAGGAGTGATGTGGGGCCAGCAGTGTGGGTTTCCCTTTTAGAAATAATTTAGGTCAGTCAAAGGATCCATGGCAAAAGTCTGGAAATATAATTTTTGTTCCCTAAAACACCAAAACACAAAAAAATTGTACATTGCATGATTATTAGATATTTTGTTGAGGCCAACAAAGATGAACAGCAAATGAAAACCACGAATTAGTAATTTTGGAGGAAGAAGAATAGATAATAAATTTAGAAGCTGATGTTGCCTAGAAATATTGAAGATGAGCTGGGAGCAGAGGCAGCTTGCCTGTAATCCCAGAGGCTGGAGAAGGTGAGGCAGGATACTCTAAAGTTCAAAGCCAGCCTCAGCAAAAGTGAGATGCTAAGCAAGTCAGTGAGACCCTGACTCTAAATAAAATACAAAAAGGCTGGGGATGAGGCTCAGTAGTATGGGGCCCCCGAGTCCAATCCCCAGTACCTAAATAAATGAATAAATAAAGAAAATTAAGGTACAAAAAATAAGCAGAATCAACTTATCTGCTATAAAACATCATTTCCCTTCCTTTTCCACTATGAACGGGGTCAAAATTAACCACACGGTTTTATAAAAGTGCTAAAAAAAAAACATTAAATTTACAAAAATCTTGGAAGTATTATTGATTTAAAAAAAACGGAGAAGGAGGTACTATTGCAAAATGTAGCACTTTAATGTTTAGCAAGTTGCAAATTCTAGATCCAAATTCTGAAATAGAGCTTTCATAAACACATAAGTTTTTAAAATACACAAAATCTCTTAATTCTGAGGAGTGGACCTGTAGTAGCTTAGGACACCTTGGATGTTAAAGTTGCAGTTGCTCAACTCCCCTGGACTGGAGCAGGGCAGAGCCCAGGCATCCCTGTCTGTGACCCTGCAATCCAGCCACAGTGGCTGGAAACCCAGGCAGGCTCCAAGCTGCCTCCCCAGCAGCCAGGGGTCTTGGGTCTTCTTTAAAGCATGATGGAGTCAGTGTTGTCCTGGAAAACCTCGTGTCTTCGAGTCCTGAAGCCAGTGGCAGAGCCAACCTGCAGCTCCCACAGTCCATGAAGAGCTGACCACCCTCCCTTTTGTGTCTTTGCCAAGGGAGTCCTTTACTCTCCAAGACATTGCACAGGTAACCCCTGTTTACAGGCCATGCACAGCTGTATGTGTTGATATAAGACACAAAAAAAGACCACTTGTTAGATAAAATTTAGGCCGGCAGGCCATATCCCCAGGTGCCTTCCTGGAACTGCCCATCTCTCATGAGAATCAACTTTGGTTTGGATTAACCACCCTTCCTGATCCTGGGAATACTGGCCTCTCATGGGAATTTATCCAGGGCGGGCTCTCCCTTTCTGAGCCAATCCCGAGGTGTACAAAGTCTCACTTCCGACCCCAGCAGCCTATGGAGTCAGGGGTCCTTTAGAACCCTCAAGTTGCTACTTAAATCACCACAAGGCAGGGACTTGCCCCTTTTTCCTCTTCCACCCCTTCCATTCCCATCTCCTTCCTGCCGGTTTTCCTTCCCTTCCCTTCTCTTCACGTGTCCCCTTTGGTACAAACAGGCCACAGGGATCAATTTATAAACCCCTTTTACTACAAGGTGGTCCAGTGTGGTTTTTTTTCTTTCACCACTAACTCCAAGTTTAAATCAAATTAAAGAAAGTGTATGTTATGTACACAAAAAGAGCTGGCCAGCGGCTGCCTCCCACACACTGGGCTCAGGATCAGGCCTGCTCTCTGGGAAGACAAAGATTTTTAGCTCAAAGAGTTACAAAAACAACCCTTGGAAACTTACATCTAACAGGGTTCAGACATACACAATATAAGGGCAAATAACAAATTAATAATCTACATGGCATTGCATTCCAAGGTAGGGAGTAAAATCATACCCCATATCAAAGTTTATGAGGACCATTAAGGTTTCAGAGAGGGTTGTTATCTGGTCAAGGAAAGCTAAGTCTGAGTGAGTTCAAGGCATGGGCAGGAATTCCATACTAGTTTAAAACATCAAAATGTGATCAGGCCAAATAGAAATCCTAGTATTTTATAGAAAACAGAAGTTGACTTTTCATAACTTTTTGACAGGATGGCTTCCAGTCTTAAGAGGAAATTAGGCTGGGTTTTTCAGTATGATGGAAACCTGGAGCGTGGGTGTTGGGTGTGAGTGTAATACAATCTCACTATAGGACAGCTCACATACACCAAAGTTCATTCTGAATATAAAGATTTCTGTGGGTTTTGACCAGGATTAGATCTTTCTGTCAGCATTCCTCAGCTCAGTCCATAGACATTTGTGTCAAAGACTATATTGTTGTGGGTGATGTGCTGTGATGGCAGGAGGTTTGGCAACCTCAATGGTTCATAACAACTGGTTCCCTAGGACAGTTTGTTCTTCTCATTGGAGAACAAACACTGGCTCCAGTAATTGCCAAAATACCCAGGGGTGGAGGTTTCTGGCATTATGGAGGCTCCAGCATGATGCTGTGTACTGTGAGCTGATCCATCACTGGAAGAAGGACACTGGGTGGACTGGAATGGGAAGGAGCCATGGGAAGAGAACAGGGTATCTACCTGAGGATGGAGGGTAAGACATGGACACAGAGGTGGACCAAGGTCAGCCTGGCAGGTGGAGGTCACCTGCATCCCCAGGTACAGAGGAGGCTGAGGACAGGAATACAAATAGTGCACAGCAGCCTGAGCATCCTAGAGACAATCTGTCTCTCACTGAGATACAAACAGGGCTCAGAGGGAACTCAGGTCTCAGCCTGGCAGGGTGGCTGCAGTCAGAGGAGACTGCAGAGGAGGAATCCTGAGCAGAGGTTCCCCTGCTCTTGCTGAGTGTTTGAGGCTGGCCGTGCAGACAGCCTGCCCGAGCCCCACTCAGGTCAATCCACATCCTCACCTGCTTTCCCAGAGAGCTCACCATTCCCATGGGCTTCCCTGATGCCTCTCTTTCCACAGCCAATATGCCATAGCCAAGGACAGGAGAACACACCATGGCAGTCAGGAAAGCAGAGGGAAAACCCATTGAGAGGAGACAGTGGGCACCTTGCATACATCAGGGGAGTAGGAAGTGGTTCCTTCATGCTCCCTCCTGGGCATTCAGAGGCCAAAGCAGCCATGACCCCAGGGACTCAGTCCTGTTTGAGCTTCGAGCAAACCTTGGTGTCCTGCACACAATGCTGGTTCTGAAAGATGCAGGAAGCTGGAGATAGTGGCTTATGGAGGCTGCTTCCACTGCTTCTTTGAAGAAAGTTCCTGGAGGCCAGGCGAAGAGAGAAATGGTCAGAATCCCTGTGGTTATCCGAGGATGATGATGTTTAGAGCTGTGGACATGAAGCTGAACTTGAATGGACACTCCAGAAAACAAGAGATGTGAGTCATGTGCGCTGTCTCCAAGGAAGGCTGCTGGCTGTGGAGGGTGCAGGATAGGGGCAAGGCCCTGAGTGCAGCACCACAAATACCACAGGGTCAGGTAGACAAGGCTCCAGATCTCTGGCCAAGTTGGCCCAGCCTCATCTTCAAGGACCTCAGGTTGGGCACAGCTGGGCTTTAGCTCACACAGGTGTGTGACCTTTCCCTGTCCTGTACCAGCATCTGCTATGGGCACCTGGTCCTTCCT
>CM046659.1:1975927-2079887 GCA_025594165.1 Tamias sibiricus
CTTTGAATTTTCCTATTTATTTCTCATGACAAGTCCAGAGTGTTTGGACTTACCAGCAGGTCCTCAGAATAACTATATGCACTTTTGAAGAGCTTATCTTGCCAGATAATTTCCTCTCTGTGACACACAAGGATAGTCTCATCACAACCTCACACAGCCTCATCGTGACCTAAGTGTAGGTAGTTCTATATCCATGTATCCATCTCAGAGTGAGAATGCACCTCCTGGTTCTAAAGAACAGAACTGATCCTAAGGGTTCAGTGGAATCTGAGTCCCTCCAGCTCCCAAGAGCTGACAGACCCTGTCTAGAGGTGGTCAGATGAACCTGCTATGGTCAGCTGGAATTCAGTTCAGGACACCCAGAGGAGGCACATTCCACTTCCTAGACCCAAGACCCTTTCCTGTCCTTTTCTCCACACCAGGTGAGGACACATTAGGGAAAGGGCTTCTCACCTGCAGTGTGATATTATAGTGGCACCACATCATCCACATAAAACCTTAATTAAGCACTTCTGCAGAGACCCTCACCATAACTGTTTTTTAGACTATCTGCAAGAATTCTGCAACGGACTTTTCAGGCTGGAGGTGTGTAGCAGAAGCAGAATGTGATAAGAAAGTAACCCAGGAACTTCACAGAGGCAATTGCATTTCAATAGACAACAGTCAGGTCCTCTGTAGCTAGCAGGCTGGAGGGAAGGGGAAGGGAACTCTCCTTGTTCTGGGCACTGGTTTTTTTAGAGTGTGATTGATTTTGCATATAGGCCTGTGTTCTACTCTGCTGGAAAAATCTTCTTTGTGTGGACTTCTGAAGATTGTGAGCCTCTCAGCCCCTCCTATAAACACTGAGTATAAAGTTGTAAAAGGGAATTGATGGACTGTGGTGAAAGACCCCCTTCTAAACCTGGCTGCAGCCAATAAAACTGCATCACGCTAATGGCTGGGTGTCCAGCCTCCTCTGCCCCACAAAAACATCAAAGCTGACCACTCAAGAGCCCACCACAACTGCTGAGGAGGACAGAGGTATCCATCTACCCAAGGCAGCATCTAAGGGTCTCCAACACTTAGGAAGGCTAGCTCTAGACTTCCCACCATCTGCTAATTGCAGAAACTCTGCAATTGTTAGGGGCATTCATAGGGTGCCACCTTTTCACCTAAAACTTCAACAATGCTCTACATCACCTGCCTTTCAGTTATTCACAAGAACTTGTGATTATGATAAAGCATTCTCATACAAGAGGGCATCCATCTCCAGCAGTTGTGTTGACTAGGAATTAAAAGGAAATTCTAGTGTGTTCCAAGCACAGTCTTTATGTTGCGGATATACAAAGTCTACCAGAGTGATAAAAAACACTCTGCCCCTGACAAGACCATTTTCATAGTTATCAGTGCATGATAGGTGACAACATCACATCCTGGGCCATATTTTCTGGGCTATTAAAGGGGTTCCCCAACAGCATTTAAATAGTCAGATTGTGGCTCACAGATTATATCATAAGTCCACTGAAGGCAAAGACAAATTCCATAAGATGTTGGAGTACTGAAGGGCCTTAAAAAGTACAGGTGAGGAAACTGACTTTAATGTATTTGCTTAGAGTTACTTTGTTGCAGGCAGAGCTGGGATGAGGACCCCAGGATGCTAATTTTCAATTCTGGAGGTGTTCTGGTGAGGGTTCTGGGTTTCCAGATATGTGATCTTGCCATTAGCAAACACACAGAATGTGACTTCTTCTTCTTTTTTTTTTTAATCTATAAATCGTAGTTTATTTCTCTTGCCTATTGTTCTTGTAAGAATTCCAAGAACTATATTGTGTAGGAATGGCAAGATCAGTATTTTTATCTTCTTCTTTACTCTAAAGGAAATGCTGTTTTTATCCATCCACTGTGAACTTGGCTTTGTCATGGGAGGCATTCTGATATCGTGGAACATTCCTTCTATCCTTTTCTCCAACTGTTTTAACGTGAATGGGTGCTTGTTTTTTCCAAAATGCTTTGTATATCTTTTCACAGAACCAATTCTTTGTCACTTTGAATCACTGAATTTTTCCTTTCTTATTTCATTCAAATTTTTCTAATATTAACTATCCCCTCTTATGGTGGTTTGGAAATTACTTTGTTACTGCTTTGCAAGATTCTGAGATAAAATATTAGATTATTACTTGGGATGTTTCTCTTGTTATGCAGTCGTTTATAACTACGAATTGCTTTTTATGACAATTCTTGATCATGTTCCAAAAATATTGTTATGCTGTATTAATGTTGTTATTTGTATTTCCATATATATATATATATATATATATATATATATATATATATATATGTCTCCTCTTATTTCTACTATTATCCAATCCACATTCAGAATATTGTTCAATTACTCTCCATGTGTAAATGAGTTATCTGTCAATGTTGCTGTTGATTGCTAATTTCCTTGCACTGTGATTACATAAAATGCAAGGGATTCACTGTGCATGCAAAATATGTACCACTATCATATAAGTCTAAAAAGAACAATAAAAAATAATGAAGTGGAAGGTATGATATCAATAAGTTTTGCATTTGCTAAGACTTGGACTGTGAACTAAAATATCATCTATTACAAAGAAATTTCCATGAAGAGTTCAGAAGAAAAGAAATCCAGGTATTCTCATATGAAATATTCTATATATGTCTGTAAGGTCCATGTGATTTACATGATTATTTTGCTCTAAAGTGTCTTCATTGTTTTGCACTTGGGTCTTCTGTCTGTTGGTGAAACACGTTTTGAAATTACTCATTAGTATGTATTGTATTCTATCTGATTATCAATTTCAGTAAATGCTTCATTCATATAATTACATGCATCAATATTTGCAGTATATATTATTGCTATTTTTATATCTTAGTCTTGGACTGTTCCATTTGCTGGTATGTAGGGACCTTCCTTGATTCTTCTGCCTCATTTATATTTGATGTCACTTGGTGGATATGTGTATAGCCACTCTTGCTTCTGTTTTGACTTCATTTGTAGGAATATATTTTTTTCCTTTTTTTTTTTTTTTTTACTATAGCCTGTATGTCTCTCTGCTTATGATTCTCTTACTAACAGCATAGAGGTGGTCTTCTTTTTAAGTCACCCCCAGTCTATGTCCTCTCATGGGAGAGCTCAGACCATTGACATTCAGAGTTGTCTTAGAGAGGTGCTCCTTATTATTTTCTGACATTTTGAATTGTTTCATGTATTTAATTTGCTCTTAATTTTCTGGTAGTTTCTTCAAGTTGGCACCTATGGGGTTTGTTTTTTAATTCTTCTCTGTGTAACAGTTCTTACGCTGTTTTTTTTGTAGTACTCATCATAAATTCTTTCATTTTATGCTTATGTTGGAAAGCTTTTATTTCCCATTTGATTCTGAGTCATAGCTCTATTGCATATAGCAATTATGGTGAAAATTGCTTTCTTTCAGAATTTGGATTATCCCTTCCAAGCCCTCCTGGATTACAGTGTCTCAGCTGAGAAGACAGAAATTGGTCTTTATTGTTTACCTCTCTATCTGTCTCAATATATCTTGATACATTTCTCCTGTGATTATTAATTTTCTGTCACTTTCCATTGGGCATTTTGATAGTGATGGGTTCTGGACAGGTTCATTTGGATCTTGTTTATTTGGGTTTTATCTCCCTCCTATATGTGGATGTGCATCTCCTGAATGTAATTTTTTTTTATATTATATACATTGAAAGAATTCTCATGGCAATTACCCTTAATTTCCATTTCTTCTTCAATTCCATTGACTCTTAAGGCCGCTCTCCTATTATATACAGCTTGTATATAATGTTCATGGTCTTTTTCTTCCTTACAGCTTACTACATTTTTCATGGTCATATATCCTGTCTTCAAGGTCTGTCATTCACTTTTTTTTCTAATTATTCTATATTTTATTGTTATTTTAGAGTGTACAATTACATATTTTTTAAATTTTTTAAAATTTGTTTTAATTAGTTATATATTACAGTAGAGTGCATTTAAGCACTGTGATACATCATACATAGTTGGAATATAATTTCTCATTTTTATGAGTGTACATTACTGTATGTATACATGTGATTACATGTCATTCACTTTTTCTGCAATTGAATCTTTGAGAGTTTCAAATGAATTCAATATTATATTAATTCTTCATTTCCAAAGTTCTGATGGGTTTCCTCCCAGAATCCCTAGCTCTGATTTGAAACAAGATTTCATCTCTTGTATGTTTTTAATTTATTCCCCAGATCTTTTTTCACCCCACTAATCATTTTAGGAATCAAATTAAAAAGTAATTTTGTGGAATTTTATTCCTTCCAATATATATGGGTTTCTTGTTGAGGGATTGTCATTTGGGGGGTACTTGTTTGTCTGTTTTCTTTGTTTTCACAGGTCTTTAATTTGTTCATCTGCTGAAATGGGTTCCATTTCCTCTTTGTGAAAGGACATTTTGTCATGTGCTTTCACTTTATCTTTCCTTCAGAACATAAGCTTAGCCAAATCCAACTTTTACCTTCAATCTCAAATGCTTCTTAAAAAAAATGAGCTGCAAGTAAAACATTAGTATAAAGTTAAGCCATACACCAGTATGCTACTATCCATTGACTTACTCCTCCTCTCTCTAATTCTATGACCCAAGACTCAGTGTGAGTGAAGAGAATCTAATACTGATTACATAGTTTACACATGAATAATTGTAAACTCAATTCAACCAACACACAGAATATATACATTTTTTTAATTTGCAGATAGGAAGAAAAAGAAAATAGGAAAGATGGGCAGAAAAGAGTGGGGGAGGGTGGGAGGTGGATAACAATGGGAGAGTAAAGTTGGTGCAAAAGTCGGGGTGTGGACTAGACGCCTATTGGAGGGATGCCTGATTAGCAAATATCAATTGGGTAATGCACACATTTTCCCCTCAGAGGTTCAGCTTAATTTGTGCTGAAGGTTTTGTAATAGCGACTTCAATGTCTGTCATTTGAAATTTGAGAATACAGCAGCTGTTAAAAAGACATTAAGTCATATATCTCCTTTGATTTCAGCACTAACACAAATGAGTCACCACAATATTGTTTTGATTTTTTAAATATTTTTTTAGTTTGTGGATGGACACGATACCTTTATTTTACTTATTTATTTTTCACGTGGTGTTGAGAATCAAACACAATGCCACCCACATAAGACAAGTGCTCTCCACTGAGCCACAACCCCAGCCCACATACTGTTATTATTGCTATGATATCATTGTTTTTTACTTGACATTTCCTATGATTTCTTACTGATGGCACTTCCAGTGCAAATGGTCACACACAATAGTGGGGTTCATCTGACATAGTCACATGTAGGTGGAGCATAATTTTCTGCACTCATTTCCCAGTGCTTCTCCTCCTTCCCTCACTCTTCCTCACTCTGCTCCCCCTTCCTCTACTAGTTTTCCTTTTATTTAATTAGTTTTATCTTTTCTATTTAGTGCCACTCAGCTTCTGAGTTAAGTCCACATGCACATCTGGACCTCCTTGTCTGACCACCTCTCCTGCAGGGGTGGGGAAAACTACTTTTCTCTTTCACAATGGCTCTGCAGTATCCAGGGTGAGAGTGTGGGTCTGTGAGGGCATCTGACCACCTCCTCCACTCACATGATATGTAAATAAATGTGGCTTGAATCCCCATCTCCTTCTGGGAGTACGCGTTCCTGTGCTGTGCTTAGGGGTAAAGTGATGGGACTACATGACCTCCAATCCTCCTCAGACCCAGGTCCCCAGTCCTGTCCATCACACTCTGTCTTCCACAGGTCAGTCTTTCCATTTCAGTTGGAAGAGCCCATTGCTCTTATCCATGCATAGGCCTCCAGCCAGGACACAGTCTCTCTTCTACTCCCAGAATGGGGCTGGGCCTGGGCTCCAAGGACCCACTGAGGAGTGCAGTCTATGTGGCTGTCCAGTGTTGGACATTCAAAAGCACATATTCCTCCGCAGGAGAAATGATAAGAAGGGGAGAGTGAAGAAATTCTGAGTGATGTGTGGTAAGCACAGGTGCCCTGGAGGTGTCCACGCCTGCTCACTGAGTCCCTTCAAACTGTTAGCTCTGGAACCCCTGCTCTGGCACCTCTGCTGGGAAATTCAAGCTTCTGTATTGGGGTTGCAAGCCCTCTCCAGACAGGGACACTTGGGCCTTCTCCTGGTAAGCACAGCCCAGCTCTTCTGAGTTCCATGTCTGATGAGCTGGGGTCTGTTACATCCTCTGTTTCTCTAAGCCTGGTGGGAAGGTGTCCCTCCTCCTGCTGAGGGAGGGCTTGGCCTCCCCATCTTCCACAGTACACCAGACCTGCTGCAGTCTGTCACCTGTACCAACCCCTTTTTATTCTAGAAACCAAAGTTTTCAGCTTGCTTCTGAATATCTGCTCCTGAGATGCCACCTGCCTTTCCTGTGGCCCTATCCCAGTTCCTGCAGCAGAACTGCTGAGTTACTTCCCTTCTGGGAGCTGCTGCAGCACCGTGGGTCCCCTGGGCTGCCTTCTCCTTTCTTGCTACTTCATTGACAAAACCAACATTATTTTGGGGGAAATACTTAGTTCCCTGTTCTCTGTGTTTATGTTTACAGAGGAGCTTACCATATGATTAACTGACCATGTTATAATCAAGTGCTTAACACTGAAACTTGTTGATTGACAGCTACATAAGAAGGCCATGGATATTCCAAATTGTGTGCAAACCACCCTCTTTACATGTGGAAGGAGAGACTACAGCCTCCTTGGATTAATGCAAATTTGCAAATGTAACATGAAGTCTAAATAACCAGAGTTTCTGATTTTTAATAGTGCCCCAACACTGGTGCAGTTGACTCTGATGCTACAGATTTAATATTTGAAATTTACTTTCTGGGTAAAACTTTCAATGTACCACCAAGTCCTCCGTGATGGACTCCTGCTGATGTTCTTGAGCATGCACACCCTGGAGGAAGATTGAGGCTCAGAGTATGCACAATGGAGCTGAGGTCACCAACTCTTCTTGTTTCAGAACACATCCTGCTCTACTCATGGGCAATTTAGTGTCAGAATTCCTCATTAGTTCTATGTTGTCAAGTTGGTTCTTATATTAGATCCAGGAATGTTAATATTCTGCAATTTGTCATACCTCCGTGTTAGAAGATGGGAACATTCAGAGAGAGAAAATATGAGTCAAAGTGATTTCTGGTATTGCAGTGTGGGCCATGAGCTCAGGGTGAATCAATCCAAAAATTGATATTTACAGAAAGAGATAGAGAAATACCTGATCTGAGACTGAGGGTGCTCTGGGAAATGCTGACTGACCTTAACTGGGCCTGATGACCCTGTAGACATCTGGACTGACCAGATTATTGGATTCCTCCAGTGAACATAAAGACGTGCCACCAACAGCATCTGGTGAAAGTGAGGCTGAAGTATGTATGGCCATGCTGCCCAGGATGAGGGAGGTGAGAAAACTTCCTGGCTGAAGGGAAGTTCCCTGGCTGGTCTCACACATGTCAGAAGGTGAAGCAGGGTCAGAAGCCTGAGTGTGGGGGTTGAACACCTTCTGGGGACAAGAAGTATATGAAAGGATTTTTTTTTAATTTTTTTTAAATATTTATTTATTTTGCTTTAGTTGTACACAATGCATTTATTTGTATGTGGTGCTGAGGATCGAACCCGGGCCGCACACGTGCTAGGCGAGCGCTCTACCGCTGAGCCACAATTTTTTTTTTTTTTTCTAATTTCTTGAAAGGGCTGAATAGGAAGAGTTAGGTGGAGGAGCAGGTTGTGAGATCTCATGGGACTGAGTAGTTTACAAGAATCTCTATGACCCAAGGTGTCATTTCAGGGGACAAACCTGTGACCCAGAGGCCAACAGGAAACAGGCTTGCATTTCCTGGGAGCAGCAGGTTGGTACCCAGTAACCAAATGTCTGCAGTGACTTGAGGATTGTAAGGTCTCCACATAAAGGGATTTGACTGCATAATGCTGTGGGTATTTCATTCACACAAAGAGCAGAAATCATGTGTTTCTTCCTTTTATTTTACCATGAAATACATACAGGGGCTTACTGATCTCTCTCAGAACTCAGGTATCACCCACCCTGTTGATGGAGTGCTCAGTGGTTTTCTGGGTCCTCTCCTGCACACATCCGTGGATGATCTAGTTAGGTGGACAAGTCACATCTAAGGGTAGAGGCAGGGTAGAGTGCATAGAGCATGAAGGTCTGTCCTCCTGAGCCCCCTGTCTCTCCTCTCTGCAGTGTCATTCCAGGGCATGCCATGGATCAACTCTCAGCAAGATGAGGCACCTGAGCTGTCCTTCAGAAACCATTGTACTCTCTGGTCCAGGATGTGATGAACAGGGCCTCACTCTTCCTCTGGTTCTATCATTGGGAAGAGGAATTAGGACTTCTACTTCATGCTGACTGCACCACTCTTCACCATAGCAAGATAGAGAAGCCAGCTGTGCCCTCAGCCAGTGATCAGAGCCTGAGTAATCATGGAACCCTACTGAGACATGAACAATATTGGGTTCTCATGAGGACAAACACGGTTGACCCTAATGGCATTGCCCTCATTGACATAAGCCAGGCACAGAAAGTCAGGGACCATTGACTCACTTAGAATTCTGATGTCAAAAATTTTACATGAGTTGCAGAAAGTAGAAGGAGACCACCAGGGCCTGGGACAGTAGACCTGGGAGAGGTCATTCAGAGTGGGGGATATTTCTGTTAAGCAGGAGGACACCTTCAAGATAGCTGCTGCTCAGCAGGTGGCTATGGTCTGGACCTGAAGCAGTGCTGAGAGAGCAGGTCTTAGTTTTCTCACCATGAAATGATAGATGTGAGAGCTGCAGCACCTGCTAATAACCGTGTTCAGCCTTTCCACCACGGGTGCCCATCAGGAAACCTCATCAGGGGTATAAAGTCTCCAGGGACCTGCTTTGCCCTCTGTGGACTTAATTAGAATTACATTTAAATAGTGATGGTCAGCAGACACATAGGCCCAGGGGATTTAGTGTCCTCTTTGTTTGCAATTTTCTCTTTGGAGCATGGTGAATGCATTAACTCAGAGAACATTACCATGACCTCTAGGTCAGAAGGTTGAACTTCCTAAGATTGTGGAGTTAATAGTCGATAAAATGAGGCACATGAAGTTCATTAGCATGATGTGTTTCTCCCACCTGTCAAGTGGAGCGCTGAAGTGTTCCTGATGTTGTGGGCACAGAGGGCCTGGACTAAGGTGCTGTCCAGGCCACCCCCTCCACAGGGCTCTGACACACCTCTTAAGCTCACAGTGTCCTAGTGATAAAATCAGGAAGCACTGACATGGTGCCTGAGATGGGGGTGCTGCAGGGAAACCTGGACTGATGAGGGGAACAGACGCCGTGCCTCTTGGCCCTGGCTCACTCACTGCACTGAGCACATGAGATCTGGATTCCCCTTGGTGGCCCCTGACCTCACAGGGAGCCAACAGAGGGCAGCACCTGAGGCTCAGGAGAGGCCAGCACCCAGGGGCCCACAAATGTATGGGGCATTAGAGGAGGAGTATCCTCAAGCATCCACTTAGATGCTTCCCCGACACAATCCCTACTACCCATCCACTCCCTCGCCGGCATTAGAGGAGGAGTATCCTCAAGCATCCACTTAGATGCTTCCCCGACACAATCCCTACTACCCATCCACTCCCTCGCCAGAGGAACAAGAGGAAATGCAGGATTAGACCTCTGTTCTACCGCCTGAATAGTGTTAACACCTGAAATGGGGGTTCAACTGATTCCCACAGGAGTCAGGGGACCTCCTCCCTCAGGGACTGTAGGACTTATTATCGGGTGTAGTCCTAAAAGCTTATTAGGTTTGCAAGTGACCCCAGGTGTAATAAACTCAGACTACAAAGGGGAAATAAAAATAATGCTTAGCTCACCCCAAATTATAAGTTCTGTTAATCAAGGAGATAGAATTGCTCAGTTGCTTCTCCTTCCCAATTTACATAATTCATTTAAAATGAGTATGCCTCAAAAAGGGAACAATAGAAGATTTTGTTCCACTGATTCGAGACCCATGGCTTGCTGTGTTCGAGACTGTACTAGGAGGCCTATGTGCAAAATAAGAATCCAAGGAATAGAAATGGAGGGACTTATAGATACTGGAGCTGATTCCTCCATCATTAGTTTATGACAATGGCCCAAACATTGGCCTCTGCAAAAAGCTTCAACCAGTTTAAGAGGCTTGGGATATAATAACCTCCCAGAAAAAAGTGCAGTAATTTTAAAATGGGAGGATGATGAAGGACATAAAGGAACGTTTCAGCCTTATGTTTTACCTAACCTACCAGTTACTTTATGGGAAAGAGACATTTTACAACAAATGGGAGTACACCTTGCAACCAAACCTGCAGGTGTTAAATGTGAAAATATACAGGGTAATCTTAACCCTAAAAAGAAATCATTATCAAAAAGTACAGGGTAAGCTTAACCCTAAAAGTAATCATTATCATATAGGAAAAAGACATTTTTCTTCGGGGCCACTGAGAAAATAATATTGAAAATACCATGGCTTTCTGATAAGCCAGTGTGGGTCCCTCAGTGTCCCCTATCTAAAGAGAAATTACAAGCGGCCCACCTACTAGTTCAGGAACAATTAGAAGCAGGACATATAGAACCTTCCACCTCTCCCTGGAATTCCCCCATATTTGTGATCAAGAAAAAAATCAGGAAAATGGCGATTATTACATGATCTTAGACAAATTAATAAAACCATGCAAGTCATGGGCCCTACTCAACCTGGACGTCCTAGTCCTGTAGCTACTCCAAAATATTTCCATCTTATTACTCTTGATATAAAGGATTGCTTCTTTTCTATTCCCCTACATCCTCTGGATGCCCCCAGGTTTGCTTTTTCAGTTCCTTCTATTAACAATAATGACCCTGATCAGAGATATAAATGGAAGGTTTTACCACAGGGAATGGTTAATAGCCCCACCATATGCCAAATATATGTGGACAAGGCTATCCAACCCATTAAAAATAAATATCCAAACCTCATGTGTCTACATTACATGGATGATATTTTACTGGCCCACCCTAATCAAAAAATCTTATTTAATATATTCAGTGACGTGGTAGAAAATTTAAAAAAATATGGATTATATATAGCAGAAGAAAAAGTTCAAACCAGATCTCCCATATTATATTTAGGATTTAAAATCATGGACACTTTTGTTAGACCCCAAAAATTTTTAATAAATAAAGAACATTTAACCACCCTCAATGATTTCCAAAAACTGCTGGGAGACATTAATTGGCTTCACCCTACACTAAACCTCACTACTGGCCAATTAAAACCTTTATTTGATATCCTTCGAGGGGGCCCTGATCCATTCTCACCGCGAACACTGACTCAATGGTGGCTAAACTTATTCTTCAAGGACTTAAGACTTCTACTAAAATATTTGGCATTCACCCTGCTACTATTATTACTCCCTATTCATCATCACAGATTGAATATTTATGCTTCAATGATAATGATTGGGCTATAGCTAAATGCTCTACTTCTGCAAATTTTGATAATCATCTTCCTAAGTCCCTTATATTATCTTTTTGTATTAATCATCCTATTATATTTCCACAGGTAATAAAAAATCAACCTATTCCTAAGGCATTTAATGTATTTACAGATGGGTCCTCAAATGGTACTGCTACAGTAGTCACTGAAAAAGAAAATATGACTTACATAACTGCACACAAATCAGCTCAACTAGTGGAATTGGAAGCTGTGGTAAGAGCTCTGGAAAATTTTAGGGGACCAGCCCGTAAACATTTTTTCAGATAACCACTACATTGTACAAGCCGTCCCAAAATTAGAGTTAGCAGGACCAATAGCAACTCATACTCCAGCCTTTAAATTGTTTTTATCAAATACAAAAACTTTTGTGGGCAAGAAAAGAACCTCTATTCATAGGCCATATTAGAGCACATACTAATTTGTCTGGTCCCCTCCATGAAGGTAATCAAAAGGCTGATGAACTTACAAGAACAATATTTATACTTTCAGTGCTACAACAAGCTACTTTATTTCACTCCCAGTTTCATGTCAATAGCTCATTAATTTCAATTATCTCAACAGGTAAAAGATTGGTCTGTATACAGAGACTCAAGGGTTCCAGCTAACAAATTATTTCTCCAAAGTGCCTTTACCTTTTCTTTAATCTATCTTTAATGCAGTAATTACCCTCAGTCTTTCTTTGTTTTGTTCTAAATATGATATTTTGCCAACTTATGTTTGTGTGAGCTCAAACAACAATGTGTGTGAGCAGAAATCAACTTTAATTTTCTATTCTAATAATTCTGTTTTTTTAGTTTGACAACTCGACTCTTCACTCAGTGCTGAAATAACACTGCCTTTCCTTTAATAATTGATGCTTGAGTTTCTAGGTAGTGGGCCCTGAAGATTTGCCGGTGGCATTGTCTAGACATAAAAAAGACGGCTGCTGCTACAGCTGCAGGGAACGCGGTCACCACAAGAATCCCTGCTGCTCAAGCATCAAACAACC
This sequence comes from Tamias sibiricus, assembly GCA_025594165.1. Taxonomy (NCBI): domain Eukaryota; kingdom Metazoa; phylum Chordata; class Mammalia; order Rodentia; family Sciuridae; genus Tamias; species Tamias sibiricus. The sequence continues at coordinate 1,988,469 of CM046659.1, forward strand.
TCACCAACAGTGTGGCCTCTGCTCTACATACATGGGACCTCCTACATCAACGTGTTATAACAAATGGACATTTTGATCTTTCATTGTTTGGGACTTTACGGGACAATGCCTTGCGCACATTTGTCAAGAGAATTCAGTTTGTTACTTGATGAAACTTAGGGCAGCTAATTTGTTTAAACAATTTGATATGCTATACAATTTGGCTTATCACCAAATGGCTTGTCGCCTTAAAGCCGCAACATCTCCTCACAATTGGACGGCTGTTAGTCATCATACACAGTAGATCCTAAAGGGCTCCATTGGATGGCTGGTTAGCCAATGACGGGTAAGATCCCCAGAGGGGGACAACCTAAGACAGGCACAGTCGCACGGGACAGTCTCACGTGGCTGACATATCAACCTAAAACAGGAGTCAAGGGCACAGCCTTGATTATTCGATGACGGGTAAGAATGTTGGTTGCACATAGACGTCCTAGAGCATCCCCTCTTTTAAAACAAAAGGGGGAAATGCAGGAGCCCTGTTTGGGGAGATGGCTTGAATTGCGGTTGACTATGAGCCATGGAGATTTGGGCATTGTCGCCTTCTGTAGTCTCACGGGACTTGGCCCGGGATCTCGAGTGACTTGGCCGAGATTGCTGATTGGGTCAGCGCCATTTCGGTGGTGTGTGCGGTGCGTGTTAGTCGTTGTTAGAGCCAGAGAGAAAATTTATCAGAATAAAAAGCTGTTTGTCTCCAGTTTGCCTCTGAAGTTCTTCCCGCGGCTTCGTTGCTCCAAGCGGCCATCGCTTCAGGCAGCAACATAAATCCACAGAAATGTGTGTATTCAGAGGGAACGCTGGTGTATGTGAGCTGTCTCACCTCATGATGGGCTCTGGGACACCAAATCACCACACTCAGGGCGCCAAGAGCAAAGGTTCCCAATATTCATGCTGTTGTGTGTGGCCTGTGAACAGGGCAGGCCTGAGCAAGGTATGGAAGGAAAGGGGCTCCCTAGGCAAAGACCCAGGGGGAAGGTGTTCAGCTCTGCATGGACTGTAGGAGCTACAGTTCAGCTATGCCACTGGCCACAAGAACCTGAACACAAACTGTGCCCAAAATCACTCTGACCCCAACTTGCTGGGAGCTGACCTTGATCCTGAGAAACTCCAGGACATCTCGCGGCTGGGTAGAGGCAGTGGGGGGCCTTCCTTAGTTTCCAACCACTGAGGACAGAGTGCAGTATCACAGACAGGGACACCCTAGGCTCTGTTCCTGCTCACACTCAGTGCCCACCCTGTCCTGAGAGTCCAGCTCCAGTCTGGGTGAGGATGAGCATTAGCGATGTTTATATTCCAGATTGTCCTAAGCTAGTCCTGAACCACACCATAAAATAAAGTCGCTCTATGTATTTTCAAAAATATGAATTTGGAGCTATAGCATTGATTTTATATAAAACATTTATAATATTCTGTTATGTTCTACATTTTGTGACAACATGGACTACTAATGTTTTTACTCTTAATAAATCCAATTTTTAATCACTTTTAATATTTTATTTGAACATTATGATTATTGAAAATGGTGTGGTTCATTCTGACATATTCATACATGAAAAACAGATGGATGTCAGAGGAAAAGCTTCTGTGTATTTGGTGTCTATGAAATCTATGTATGTGGTGTATTTCCTAAAATTTATTATTTATTTTTATACAAAATATAAATGCAATGATTTGCCTTTGTTTTAAGTCTTTTATAGCCTTATAATTAACTTACTAATAATCTTACATTTTACACTTTCTTTTTTCTTTTGGAAAACAAAAAATAATATTGCATTTGAATTAAGAGAGATTTCCACAGTGGTGCAGTTTCTGTCTCCTTTGGCTCACTGAAAACTTAGGACTTGCCCTGGGGGATCACTAGGCTCCTTCCTGAGCCCTGGTGGATGCTGGGAGCACTTGTCATGAACATGATGCCCCTCACTACCACAGAGTCTGTATTTGACTGCTTAAGCCTGTTTTATGATTGATTACAGCATAAGCACTTATTTTTGTAAGCTAGACATATTGATTTAACATTTGAATATATTTGGAAAAACCAGAATCAGGAATGTGGTGCTGTATGTTCTTGTCTTTCTCATGTGATGGTGTTTGATCACTAAGAATGTCAGCACCTATTTCCATCAGACACACAGCTGGCCATTCCAGCTGTATTTTCATAGAAACACTGAAACCTAGCTCTAGTGAGGCAGACGACAGCCCCCTGACACATGGGTGCCAGGCACCATGATGGATCCCAGGCTGTGCACACCCAGCTGTCCATCACCTGTCCCTCCTTGGTGTGGGGAACCCACCAGCTGCTCTGTTCCAGTAACTGTGAAGCACAGCCTGGCTGTGGACCACAGGTGCACTGTGAGCTGCAGAGCACCAGGACAAGCCCTCTCTGCACGTGGCCCTCACCACCCACCTGCACCCTTGCCCTCCCTGCACCTTTTCATCTCTAGGGGCCACTGTCCTCTCTCTTTCCAGGAGCCTGATGCAGTAGCTTCCCCCACATGAGTGATGGTAAGGTGAAGGTCTCCCTCTGCCTGACTCATTTCACCTAGGTCCATGTGCTCCAGGGACATGCCCAGTGCCAGGAGGGACAGGATTCCATTCCTTTTGGCAAATAACATTCTTACTCTATGGAGAGCATATTTTTGACATCCACTAAGGGACAACGTGGTGATCATGAAAATTGCTTCAACACTCGGGGCAGTGGAGTTAAGAACAGGCCTCTTGAGCACTATTTCCCAATGGTTGTGCACATTGGGCAGAGGTCCTGTCCCCAAGACACAGGCTGTCCCACCACATGTTTTCTCCTGGCCTCAGGCCATGCTACACAGGGTGTGGTCTTCTGCCTGCTGCCCTCCAAGCTGACCCTGCAGCTAATAGACCTACTGTCCTGGGGTCTTAGGAGGACTTCTCTTAGGCTCCACTAGCCATGGCCCTAGAAGGACTCTTTGTAGGGGCCACCCTTGTTTCAAAGCTCTGCCTGAGCCACAGGGTTACCTAGGGCATCCTCTAGAATGTACCTAGGGGAAGACCCACCTCCTCACTCTCAAAAACCATATGTGCCTGCAGAGTTAGACCCATGGGCGCTGTCAGGTTGATTGTTGGGTGACTTTTCCAGCTCCAGAAAACAACTGACACAGACCATTCATTTACCAATACCAGGGCTGTGTCCACATCTTTAGAGGTTTACTACACCCACCTCAGGACCCAGCACCAATGTGTGCTGAGTCCAGTCTGTGCTGCTCTGAGCAGCTCCTGAGGCTGATGGTTACAAGGAGAGAGCTGCACTGCAGCAGGTTCTGGAGACCAGGCTGAAAACATCCAGGTACAGCTCCGGTGTAGCTGCCTGCTGCTGCCACTTGCAGCTATGATGCCACAGGAGAAAATTTGGAGGCAGGATGGAAATGAAAAGGTTCCTTTATTCTTCTCTCTTCTAACTTCTCTCTCCAACTCCAACAACCTCTTGAACTCCAAACACAACTCCAACTCTCTTCTAACTCCAACCACCAACACAATTCTAACTCTAACCCACACAGCCACTAATCCTCACCCGGTTAAAGACATTTAGCTTTAACAAGGACAGGTGCTTACAGCTCGAGCTTACAGGTGCATCACACAGTGTTCACGGGCATAAAAAGATTCTTAGATAAATATATGAATATCAGGTGGAACTTGAACATCTTTTATGGCTCTCAGCTAACCACAATCTTAGCTATCTCCTTTATTAGGGCTCTTACACTCCTGACCATGTCTTCCTGAGGCTGCACCACCACATGGCAGGAAGACAGGAGGCAAAGACAGGCAGACGGGCCTGGAACCCCTGGGTGGTTCTGGGATCACACTAGGGGTCAGCAAGCCAGGAAGGCCCTCTACCAGCTCTAGGAAGATCCAGGTGGCCTGGTGCAGTGTCAGTAGTTCTTTTCATTCTGGGACCTCATGATGGCAGGAGGCTGTGCTTCCTAAAAGATGCCAAGACAGTTATTCCAGAAAGAGATACCCTGCTTCCCCCTAGTCTACAGTGCCCAGAGGGAGAAAGGGGGGCTGATTTCAGAGAAGATAGATGAGAGAGAGGGAGAGAGAGAGGGAGAGAGAGAGAGAGAGAGAATTCTTGATAGATAAATCTTACATAGGTAGATGATAGATGATAGTTGTCTCATAGATGATAGATACATAGATACACCCTTATATATAGTGAACTAGGATAAATTAAGCCAGAGCCTTCACACAGCACAAAGTACACAGGGATGCTGGATGAAATTTCTCCCAGGTCCATCATAAGATGGGGGTACATGTAACCCCCTGTGGACTCAGCTCATGACAACTGAATGTGAGGGCAGAGGCTGGATTTCCTCCCTGCCCACACTTGTGCCCTGTGCCCACGACACATGGCACAGCATGTTCACATGAGGGTTCTGGGCAAACAAATGATGCTGAGCTGAAGGAGGCCCTCACAGGGAGGCACAGATTTCCCACTTCAGGGAGCCTCTCAGGCCTCAGCTAGATGCATCTGTGGAGAGCAGGTGGCAGCAGAGGGGGAAGAGGCACAGCACATTTCTAGTGTAGGACAGTTTGAAAAGTCCCCAGGTGACTGCACCTGGGAGCTGGAGGAGGGTCAGGGAAGCAGTCATGTCCAGGGTGAGAGCAAACCCAAAATACTCAGTCACTCTTGTCCCACATGAGCTCTTGGACACAGTGAACCACCACTTATCCTCTGTGTGCCATTTTACATTTGTACTACGGAGTTAGCACTGATCCCTCAATCATATGAGTTTGTGCATAAATAAAATAAATTGTTAATAAACAATAGGTGCAAAGTAGATATAATCATAAAATTAATTCTACCTTCCTGGATACTGTTCTGTCCACCATGCTGACCATGACACTCTCATCTGCTTCCATTGCTGCTCTACATGGGCCTCCACCTAGAGCTGCTATATACCAGGAGGATATGGAAATAGGGCCTCCCTCTGCTCATGACAACAAGCCCACCTGACCTGCAGCTCTCAGAGGAGCCCAGCCCTGGACTCCCAGCTCAGTCCACTCAGTGGTCAGGACTGAACACAGCTGCTCACCATGGAGAGTGTGCTCAGCTGGGTTTCCCTTGTGGTTCCTTTAAAAGGTAATTAATGGAGAGCCAGATCCTGAGTGTGTGAGTGGACAGGAGTGAGAGAAAGAGTGGATGAGTGACAGTGTCCTGACCAGGCTGCCTCTGTGTTTGCAGGTGTCCAGAGTGACGTGCAGCTGCTGAAGTCTGGGGAACGCCTAGTGCAGCCTGGGGGGTCCCTGAAACTCTCCTGTGCAGCCTCAGGATTCACCTTCAGTCCCTACTGGATGGACTGCGTTCTCAGTGTTCGGGAAGGGGCTGGAGTGGTTTGGAGAAATCAATCAAAATGGTAGTACAAAAAAGTATGCCAACTCCATGCAAGCCCAATTCACCATCTCCACAGACAACTCCAAGTACATGCTGAACCTGCTAACAAGCAGTCTGAGAGCCAAGGACACAGCCACCTATTACTGTTCTAGAGAAACAGTGAGTGGACCCAGTGTGAGCCCAGACAAACCTCCCTGCAGGGCTCCTCAGGGCCAGTAGGGGTGCTCAGCACACAAGGAGCTCCTGGTTAGGACAGGAGCAGCTGCAGAGGGATTGGAGGCTGGTTTCCAGCATCTGGGGGTCTCCCTTTTAACACCTTCCCATGGGAGCTGCCTAGTATTTTTGTCTGTACTAAGCAGTAACTGATTTTTATGAGGTAATTTTAATTTTTAACTTTAGTGCATCATACTTATCCTTATTGTCGGATTCCATTACCATAGTTATATATGTTCATTGAATATAAAAGCGCCACCTCTTCTTTCCTTCCCTCCTTCTTTACCTTAACTTTCATATACTCATCTTCTTTCTTTATTTTTATATTTTTTTAAAAAATACAACTATGTGTTTTATACATATGAGAAGCTCACTGTGGTACATTCCTACATGTGCAGGATTCACGTGTGTACAGAACTGGCCATTCACACCTGCTCAGTTCAATCCGGCTCCTCTCTTTTCCTGTCCCTCCTCCCTCACCCTTAGTCACCTTCCTCTTCTCCACTGATCTCTTCTGTTCTCTTGGGATCCCACCTATCTTTATTTTCCTCATTTGTTCTGGCTTCCACATTTGAGAGAAAACACTCAACCCTGACTCTTGGAGCCTTTCTCATTTCTCCTGCCCTGATGATCTCCAGACCCATCCATTCACAATTATTTCACTTTCCTAATGACTGAGTAGAGCTGCATGTTGTATACAATCCGCATTTTTGGACACAGTGACCATGGACCTATCTGATAAATTCTGAAGGACAGTCCTAAACCTGATCAAACTACTCAGACATATATAAATTCACAGTGAAACTTGTTGTGAGCTGTGTATCTCTCATAATGAGTCTCTGTGACACCCACATTCTACAGCCAGTACCCCCAAAAGGCAAAGATGCCCACTCCTCATGCAGCTGTGCATGGCCTGTGGACAGGTGTGGCCTAAGCAAGGTCTTGGATAGAAATGGACTCCCTGGCAAAGACCTAAGAAGGAGGGTGGTCAGCTCTGTATATTCTGTGGGAGCTGCAGGACAGCTCTTCCACTGACCAGAGGACCCTGAGACATGCTGTGCCTAGGACCACTCTGACCACATCTTGCTGTGAGCTGACCCTGAACCTGAAAAGTCCCAGGGCACCTGGCTTCTGGGGATAGGTAGCTTGGAGCCTTCCTGGATTTCAGTCCCTGTGGCTGGATCGCAGAGTCACAGACAGGGATGCTCTGGGCTCTGTTTCTGCTCAGACGAGTTTTCTACCCTGTCCTGAGAGTCCAGCTCCAGTCTGGGTGAGGATGAGCATCAGCGATGTTTAGTCCCAAATACTCCTCCTAGGCAACTCCTGCTTCATCCCATACATTTAAATCATTTTGTGTATTTTCTAAAAGATGTTGATTGGCAGTGATAACACTGATATTGTATATGCAACTTATAAGTTGCTAGAATGTTATATTTTATAGCAATGCAAGCCATTTCTGTTTATATCAATAATACTTCTATAGTTTTAAATATTTTTTTTTATATTATTTCAGCACTATAATTATAATTATGTGTTTTAGGTGTTGGTGTTTGCCTCTGTGGCAGAGTGCTTGTCTTCCACATGTGAGGCACTGGGTTCAGTCCTCAGCACCACATAAAAATATGAGCACAATAAAACATTGTGCCAATGTAAAACTAAAAATATCTTTTAAAATAATTATATGGTTGATTTTGGTGTATTCCTGGATGCATAAACAAAATGTTTTACAAGAGTCACCTCTTTCTGCCTATATTTTCTGTATGAAATTTCTCTCCCTGTCAAAATCTTTTCAAATCATTATCTATTTCTCTTCATTCCAAATACAATGATTTTCCTTTGCCTTATGTCTCTGATCTTTTATATGTACCTACATAATAATCATACTTTGTACAACACTATTTTCATTAGTGAACAAAAATTATATGGAATATGGTGAGCAGAATTTTCCCAATTGTTTATTTTCCCCAATGGTTTAGTTTCTCTCTCCTTTGGCTCATGAAATTCAGGACAGGCTCTGGGGAAATCACTCAGCTCCTTCCTGAGCCATGTGGATGAAGGGATACCTTTCCCTAAACCTGATGCTCCTCACCTGCACAAAGAGTGTATTTGACTGCTTTAGCCTGCTTTTCTGAATATAATATTTGGTGGTGCTGTGGATTGAGCCCAGGGCCTTATGCATGCAAGGTAAGAACTCTACGAACTGGGCTATATCCTCAGCCCATGTGTATAATATTTTAATGTATTTATATAAATTAGATTTAGGGAATTGACAGTTGAATACATACTGGTCTCTTTGTGGGTACAGTGCTGGGAAAGCTGTCTGCACTGCTGTCACCCTGTGGAACATGTTGACATCCACATTTAGATGAGACCAGGCAGTGCTATTTTGGGTAAAGATGGCTTTGCCAGTTCAGGGTCTATTGGTTCCCTGTGGATTTTATGATTATGCTTTCTCTTTTTGTACAATGTTACAGAAACTTTAACAAAGGCTGCACTGAATCTGCAGGTGGTTTTATGAAGTGAGGACACTTAACAATATTTTTCTTCCAATTCTTGAAAATGTTATATCTCTGCTTTGTCTGTGTTGGATCTTCAATTGTTTTGGACAGTTCTTATAGTTTTCTTTATAAAGATGTTTCAGGATTTTGGCTAAAATTTCCCTAGATACTTATTTAGCCCTTTTGAATAGGATTGTTTTTATTCTTTATTTTTCATCATGTTTGCTTTTAATGTATAAATATGTTGGTTTTGTATGCAAATTTTCTATTTTGTGACTTTACCAGTTTGTCAATTCTAACATTCATCGTGGACTCTCTAGGTTTACATGTATATAAAATTGGGTCATCTGAAAGTTAAGTTCCTTGACCTCTCCTTTCCACTTTGAAGGGCCTTTGCTTCCCTGTCCTGTGAATTGCTGTGCTAAGGCTTGAAGTGTGAGGTTGATAGTGGTGGGCAAGCTGGGCGTCCCCAGATCTGAGAGCCTCTGGTTGGTCCTCATTTAGATGAGGTGGAAATTGGGGTCCACAGAAAACCCTTCACTAAGGTCAGACACACTTCATCCCCATGGTTCACACAGGTCTAAACCCCAGGATCTTGTGCTGGGCATGACCCCAGTGGTGCTGTGGAAACATGGTGGAGGCTGTCAGGTGCAGGGCCTTGGGGAGCCTGGCCCAGGGTGTCAGTTGTTTCCTCTACCTATGGATGATGTGGACATGCCACGAAAGACAGGACAGCAGCAGCATGGACAGGTGGTCTGTGTGCCCAGGGAGATGGCAAGACTCATGTGCAGATAGAGAGACACTGTTTTCCCAGGTTCTTCACTGGACAGGAGCAGGAAGGGAGGAAAGGTCACAGATTATAGATAGATAGATAGATAGATAGATAGATAGATAGATAGATGATAGATAGATAGATAATATACAGGTAGATCATAAATTTGAGTTAATAGATATAGACAGATGACAAATAATGGATTGTAGAAAATAGAAAAATAATACAATGCAGATGATAATATACATGATCTTTGATGAGTACATGGGGGAGAGAAAGAGTCAGAGAGATAGAGATAGAGATGAGACAGAGAAAGAGTTGAAGATCATTAAATAATCTAAAGATTTCTAAGGAAAGGGGAACACTGACCAGATTTTTAAAGCCCTTCCTGGCTTTGGTCACCTGGCAGTGTAGTTAGTCTCCATCACAATATCCTTGGACTGCAGAAGGAGGATGCTGGGTGTGGAAAATTTGAATCATGGAGAGGGCTTAATTCACCCAGGGATTCAGCCTCTGCACATTTCAAATTAAACTGAGCCATTTCTCAAGAGTCAGAACTGTCTTAACAGTTCCAGTGATAAGCAAAAGTCCAGGTCCAAATTTTCTTCTGAGACTAAAGGCAAACTCCTAACCATGGGAGCAAAATTCAAAACCAGGTGACATTTGTCTAATATACAGAGGCACAGAGTCAAGATTTCCATTCCACAAGTAGAAATGAGGCATAGAGAATAAGGGAGTGGGAATAAACTAGACAAACAGCCAGCCGCACAAACATCCCTGTAGCTCCATGGCCAGCACCTGGGGCACATGGCATCTACTGCTTTACTCAAAGAGCTGGTGCAGTGCTCCAATGGCCTTGATGGTTTGCAGCCCTCATGCCCTCTCTCGTGACTCATCTTGCTTGATTCCTGCAGTTTTCTTGGCATAAATTCCATGTTACTGGCATCTCATATTGTGGACTCTGCCCATTGAGCTACATCTTTCTTCTCATATCTTCATATCTTCAGGATCCTTTCAGGGGCAGACTACAGAGACTGTGCCCTGCAATCTCTAGTCTCCCCAACCTTTCTCGTAAATATTATTGAAAGACCTGCCCCAATCTTCAGCATCCTGCACTCCTGCAGAACCAGCTCCATGTGGTTGGCTCCCAGGTCTGCCACCATCTCCAGCAGTGACCAGGCCCCCTGGGACCATGGTCACAGTGGCCTCTACATGGTTTGGTGGCTGAGAATGGTGAAACAACTCTCTAACCACCCCCCCCCATGCAAGCAAGTGTCCCCATGGTCTCTTCTCAAAAAATTGTTCCTTTTTACACCATTGAAACATAGATGGAGGTGGAACTGCCAATTTCTGAGATGTCATAAAGCCATTTTTCTCTTGCTTCCAGGGAAAATATTTAGCATTTCTCTAGTGGCTGTATTGTCTTTAACAATCCCAATTCTCTTAGCCCACAATGTACTCACACATTCTAACCAAACTGCAAGTTTTTTACATCTTTCTTTTCTGTTTTCTGCACCTGATTATCACACTAAATTGGCTAAAAGTTGGAAGTATTATCCATGGTTCTTCCTGAATACTGTGCTGTCCTGAATTTCTTCTTCCCTTTTAATAAGTCTGTCACCTTTAAATCCAGCTTCACAAAATCTCATATCATGGGAAAAATGTGCAAAGCTTCTTTGTCAGAATTCTGGTCTCCTTAGCTTCCACCAGAACCTCCATCACCCCATCAAACTCATTTACAATTGTCTAATGCTTTTCCAGTTTGTGTTTCTCAATATTTCCATATTGCTCCTTACAAACTCCAGAAAGCTCCAAAAGCTTCTGAACCACACAGTCATGTTTTTTGCAAAGTCCCCTCTTATACATACTATTTCTATTTTAGTCAATATTTGTATTGCATGTGTCAAAGTGCTTGTCAAGAACCTGGGAAGGTTCATCCACAACTGTCTGACTCCATTGCTCAGGACACAAGTTAATGCAGAAGACCATGTCAGAGGCGTTTGGAGAAGGAAAGCTACTCAGGACAATGTCATAAGAAATCAGAGACAGAGAGAGGGAGAGGGGGAACATTCCACTCACCAAGGACAAAAATAAACTCGAAAATATCAGACACCTATATCCTATAGACACATCCTGTCAGCATTTACCAAACACACTTAATCCCTGTTCATGCATTAATTCACTGATTAGGTCCCAGCCTTCAGAATTTGATACTGTTACCTCTAAAAAATACTTATAATGTATCCCACAAGAGTTTGGAGCTCCTCATATCTAAACTAAAGGTGATAGTCAGCTTAAAACATGGTTCATTGAAAGCTCCTTCATGCAATGATAAAAGGAAGGGGATCTTCAGAGAATGCTGCAATAGGTCAGTACATGTGTGTGTGAGGGCACAGGGCTGAGGTTCTCTGACCTGCCCAAATTACAGCTTTGGCATGTCAAGGCAACAACAGAGCAGGTGACCTTGTGGGCTTCAGGAGGAGGGATCACAAGATGCATTTAGTGTATAAAATGGAATCATGGCATTAAGCATTAAGGTAGATGAAAATATTGTATTTCTCAGGCTCCCTGATGTAATGCTCACACATAGAGTTCCTGATACAATCCACAATTCATGCTTTTTCAGCTTGGAGTCATATGTGTGGGCCACATCCTCAGATTCTCATGGTGAGGATGGATGGGCTGGGCAATGCTTGCCACCACCAAGCCCAGATCTCACCTCAATCCAGGATTCAGTGACACGTGGTCATGGAGGGAAAGAAACAGTGTTGTTTACAGAGAGCTGAGTCTGGGCACAGTTAGCCCCTCAGTCCACATGACCTTGATGAAGCCATTCACAGAGACCTGCCCATGACACCAGTAGCTGCCTGGTCCAGGGAGCTTGCTTCTTCTAAAAGCTTTGGCTGTGCATACAGACTGAGCAACCATGAAGGTCCTCTCTCCAACATGGTGGGCACATGTCAGTGAAGGAGAAAGAAAACAAGATGTGCACCTCCTGGAGAGCTGAGAGGGCACCTGCAGGAAACTGTGCCCCACATCCCTGAGCTGAAGGACCTCATCATCAGCCTCCATCAGCCTCCAGGGGGCTGCAGAGAATGGGGCTCATTGATGGCAATGAAGGCACAACTCATAACCCCTCCCTGAAGAGTCGAGTCCCTATGTCCAGAGAACCATGTAAAATAACCACTTCTCCCTAGAGTTGAGCTCTGTGACCAGTGAGGATGTGGCTCATGTGCTACTATGCAGGACCCACAAATGGGGAAGTCAGGGTGACCTCAGACACAAGCCTCCCTGCAGGGTAGATAAGAAAATTCAGTTTAGTTAGAACCACCAGGAGTTCAGGTCCAGCAGGGGGGATCAGAATCAGTAGCAAAAATTAGGACCACCACGGGAAGTTCAGGACCAGGGGTGGAGCTCAGGGCAGCAGATGCACTGGGGAACCATGAGCAACAGGAAGGGACCAAAGGAGCTGGTGCAGAGAGGCGGCTGGGAGAGAGGGGTTTCCTGTAATTTGTGGGGTTTCCTCTCCTTCTCTACCTTATAAAACTGCAAGAGACCCTGCAATGCATCTGCTGCAGAGGACTGTGGAATGTCCAAGCCCCTAGCATTGAACAGAGTCTTTGTTAAATTTTTTCTGCATTTATATATACACATTTACTTAATCTCATTCTCATGGATTTCTTTGAAAGGCAAACACACCCTGTACAAAACTGAAAGTAGACTGAAGTCTACAAACTCAAGATCTTTGGAGAATGGAAGCATCAACATCATGACCATCATCTGAAAGTCAGTCTGCTAATTTTGTCATCAAGAGGGACTGCTGCATGCAGGACTCAGAGTCTCTGTTTAAGAATGAGGGCTGTGTGCCTGTCCTCATGGTCTGAGAACTTCCAACCCTTCTGCTGCACCACCCAGCAGTCCTGGTCCCCTGGCTTCTCACCCACCACCTATGTACAGCCCCTCTGCCTGAAGGGAGCAGAAAGGGGGTGCTGACTGGACTCAGGGCAGTGTCCAGGATCCCCAGCCCCAAAGGGGACTTGCTCAGGGGAGGGGTGGGCAGCAGGGTCCCTCTCCTTATCTCTCCTCTGCTGGACTTTTGGTGTTTCATATGTGAATTTGTTCAGGTAACTTCCAGAGACATGGTCACTGACTGATTTGGGGCATCTGTGTGAAACCGAGTTCTAGCGAGGCAGAGGACAGCACCATGACACATGGGTTCAAGATGGCATCATGATGGGTCCCACGCTGTGCACACAGCTCTCATCTTGCCAGAGGATGAATATCAAAGGCTTGGACACTGAGGAAAGGGCTCAAAAAACATAAGGTCTGCACACTGAACCCAACCATTTATGACTCTGTCTGCACTTTTCCATAAAACAACAGAGAGCACAGTAGAGCTTCCACCAGGGATGTGTGCACATGCAGCAAGTGAAACATGGGGAAGGTTCTGGATCATTAAGGCCCCAGTAATGTGGGGAGTCATCTTGAAGGGAATGTGATAGCTGCCACCAGCTAAGAAGCAAGCTCATATTTGCTGGGGCTCTGCTCTATTTGAGGCCTCCAAATGCAGATTGCTGTATAGCAGTCGCTCTTGCCAGACATAAGCTGGTAGCACACAGTGAACCACCACTCAAGCTTCTGTGTGTGACTTCACATTTACACTATGGAGTTACCTCCTCAAATATATATTTTAGTGGGTATAGAAAAATAAATCCATAGAGGATAATTTAAAAGAGAAAATATCACAGAAGAATTTCCAACTTCCTCAAAGCTAATCTATCCAACATGCAGCCCCATGAATCACCCAACTTCACTGAGTGTTGTTCTATGAGGCCTCCAACCAGAGCTGCAATACAAAAGCAGGACATGCAAATAAGGTCTCCATCTGCTCATGAAAACCAGCCCACGCTGACCTGCAGCTCTGCAGAGGAGCCCAGCCCTGGACTCCCAGCTCAGCCCACTCAGTCATCAGGACTGAACACAGCTGCTCACTATGGAGAGTGTGCTCAGCTGGGTTTTCCTTGTGGCTGTTTTAAAAGGTAATTAAGTAGACAACCAGAGATCCTGAGTGTGTGAGTGGACAGGAGTGAGAGAAAGAGTGGATGAGTGACAGTGTCCTGACCAGGCTGCCTCTGTGTTTGCAGGTGTCCAGTGTGACGTGCAGCTGGTGGAGTCTGGGGGAGGCCTGGTACAGCCTGGGGGTTCCCTGTGACTCTCCTGTGCAGCCTCTTGATTCACTTTAAGTAGCTACTACATGCATTGGGTCCGCCAGGCTCCAGGGAAGGGGCTGGAGTGGATCTCAACATTGTGGTGGTACCTAGTACATCAACTATGCCAGCGCTGTGAAGGGCCGATTCACATCTCCAGAGACAACTCCAAGAACATGCTGTACCTGCAGATGAGCAGTCTGAGAGCCGAGGACACGGCCACCTATTACTGTGCAGAGACACAATGAGGGGACCTTAGTGTGAGCCCAGACACAAACCTCCCTGCAGGGAGCCCAGGGCCAGCAGGGGGCGCTCAGCACACAGGATGCTCAGGCCCAGCCCAGGAACAGCTGCAGAGGGAGGAGAGAGCAGATCACCTCAGGCCCTGAGGTTCCTTCCCAGCCATCTTCTCCCCTGTCCCCAACTTGCATGGAGATTCCCAAGATCTCTCTACTGTCAGACCCTCTGTAAAGTTTTTCTTCTCTACATCTTGCTTGTCTGAAATTTTCTCTCTCAGCACAGAGCATGCAATTTTAGAGATGGAGATTATTTTTCAGTGACATTTCCTGAACAATACCCTTAAAGTGAAATTTACAGATTTTTCTTTTCAGCACTGGGGATTGAATTCAGGGTGCTCTACCCTTGAACTCCATTCCAGGCTTATTTGTGTCTTATTTTGAGACAGGTTCTCCCTAAGCTGCTCAGGCTGACCTTGAAGTTATGATTCTCCTGCCTCAGCCTTCAGTGTCCCTGGGGCTACAGGTGATCTCCATCACACCTCCCTGAACTTTTCAAACTCCTGAGGCCATGTCTTACTCCCTGCCTGTTCATGTGGATCCCCTGGCCCTTCCTATGACCCACTCCCATTTCTAGTCCACCTAGTGTCCTTCCTGTGATGGATCAGGTCACAGTACACACTTTTACCGGAGCCTACTTAGTGCCAGAACTTTCCACCCCTGGGGACAATGGCAATGTCTTGAAGGAGGTGTTTTCACATGTTAAGGAAGGATTGCCCTGACATCTAGTTTTTAGAGACTACAGCAAGCAATTATCTGACACAAATATCCATGGACTGAGCTGGAAATGTGTGAGAGAATACCATAAAGCTTATTGAAATGCATAGAAATGTGCATATTCAGAATGAACCTTGGAGTATGTGGGCTGTCTGTCCCTAAGCATGAGGCTCTATAACACCCACACCACAGTGTGGACACTTCCACATGCCCATTTCCAGAGGAGAGATCTTGAGAATCTCCATGCAAGTTGGGGACAGGGGAGGTGCTGGCTGGGAAGGAACCTCAGGGCCTGAGGTGGTCTGCTCTCTCCTCCCTCTGCACCTGCTCCTGGGCTCACCCTTAGCATCCTGTGTGCTGAGTGTCCCCTGCTGGCCCTGGGCACCCTGCACAGAGGTGTGTGTCTGGGCTCACACTGAAGTCCCCTCACTGTGTCTGCTGCATAATATAGGTGGTCGTGTCCTCGTCTCTCAGACTGCTCATTTTCAGATAGACTGTGTTCTTGGAGTTGTCTCTGGAGATGGTGAATCAGATTCTGCATACTTGATGTCAGTGCTGCCACCGCTAATGTACAAGATCCACTCCAGCTGCCACAGTGTGGACACGCCCACTCCTCATGGAGCTGTGCATGGCCTGTGGACAGGGGTGACTTGAGTAGGGTCTTGGGAACAAAGGGAATCCATTGGCAAAGACCGAGGAGAGAGGGTGGTCAGCTGTGCATGGACTGTGAGAGCTTCAGGTCAGCTCTGTCACTGGTCTAAGTACCCTGAAGAAATGCTATGCCCAGGACCACTCTGACTCCATCTTGCTGTGAGGTGACCCCAAGCCTGAGGAGTTCCAGGACACCTGGCTGTGGGGGAGAGGCAGTTTGGAGCTGGCCTGGGTTTCCAGCCACTGGGGATGGATTGCAAGTTCAGAGACAGGGATGCTCTGCTCCTGCTCACGTAAGTGCCCAGCCTGTCCTGAAAGTCCAGCTCCAGTCTGGGTGAGGATGAGCAGTGGCCATTTTTATATTCCAGAGTGTCCTAAGCTACTACTGGTTCATTCCATAGAATTAAATTATTTGTGTATTTTCAAAATATGTACTTAGTGCTATAGTATTGATTTTGTATGATTAATTTGTACGTTCCCAAGTTAGAGTGTTGTGTTTTATAACAACTTGTGCCCCTTATGTTTCTGTCAATAATACTTCCAATTTTTCTACATTTTAATATTTTTATGAATATACGTTCTATAAAGTGTGTGGTTTATTTTCATATATTTATACATACATAAGAAAAATTTTATAGTAGTGTTCTTGTTTCCTTCCTATATTACCTACCTGATATTTACCTGCCTGTTACAATCTCTACAATTTATTCTATATTTTTCTTCATATTAAATACAAATACAATGATGTACCTTTGATGTATACCTCTGGTGACCTGGACATACTTTAATAATAATTTAGCATTGTAAACTTTATTGTAATTTCGTGAACAGAAAGAATATCACATCTAAATAAAGGCAGAATTTTCCTATATCCATCTTCCACATTGGTCTAGTTTCTGTCAGCCTTGCCTCATTGAAACATCAAGACTTGCTGTGGGGCCTTGCTCAGCTCATTCCTGGGCCTGGTGGATGCTGGGATCACCTCCTTTACACATGATGCCCCTCATGGCAGAGACTTGTGTTTGATTGCTTAAGCAGGCATTTCTAACTATAGCAATTGTACATAGTTAAGTAAATTAGATTTAGGTATCGATAGTTGAATATATTTTGAGAAATCTTATTATAAATTGATATGTTGTATTTTGTTATCTTTCTCATGTGATGATGTTCTATTATCAACATGTTAAGAATGTCAGCATCTCTCTCCAT
Organism: Tamias sibiricus; assembly: GCA_025594165.1. Classification (NCBI taxonomy): domain Eukaryota; kingdom Metazoa; phylum Chordata; class Mammalia; order Rodentia; family Sciuridae; genus Tamias; species Tamias sibiricus. Next base: position 2,005,433 of record CM046659.1, read on the forward strand.
CAGACCCACAGCTGGCCATTCCAGCTGTATTTTCATAATTACACTGAAACTTATCTCTAGTGAGGCAGAGGACAGCACCCTGACATATGGGTGTCAGGCACCATGATAGTTCCCAGGCTGTGCACACCCAACTGTCCATCACCTGCCCCCCTATTGTGTGTGGAACCCACCAGCTGCTCTGCCCCAGTCACTGTGAAGCACAGCCTGGCTGTGGGCCACAGGTGCACTGTGAGCTGCAGAGCACCAGGACAAGCCCTCTCTGCACGTGGCCCTCACCACCCACCCTCACCCTCGCCCTCCCTGCATATCCCCATCTTCAGTGTCTTCTCTATTTCCAGGAGCCTGATGCAGTAGCTTCCCCATTTGAGTGGTGGTGTGGTGATGGTCTCCCCATGTCTGACACATTTCAGCTAGGTCCATGTGCTCCAGGGCCCTGACCAGTGCCAGTAGGGACAGGATGACATCAGTTTGGCTCAGTATCTTCCTCTGCAGATACTATATTTCCCAATAATTCAGTAAGGGACAATGTGGTTAAAATATAAAAAGCTTCAACACTCAAGGAGTTAAGGAAAATCATCTTAGACTATTTGTTCCATCTGCTGTGAACCCTGTGCAGAGGTCCTGTCTCCCCCAAGCTTCAGGCTGTCACAGTCCATGTCTCTGCTTGACTCAGGCCACTCTTCACAGGCTGGGCTCTCCTGCCTAGTGCTCTCCAAGGGGGCCCTGCAGCTGGTAGAACTGCATGCTGGGACCTTAAAAGGACTTGCTCCTAGGCTCCACTAGCCAAGGTACTACGGGGCCTCTTTGTAGAAGCCCACCTAGTACAAAGCTCTGCCTGAGGTGAGGCCTACCCAGGGCATCCTAGGAAATCCAGTTGGGGGAAGACCTACCTCCACATGCTGGCACCCTGTGTACATGCAGAGTTAGCCCCACAGGTGCTGCCAGATCAGCTGCTTGTGACTATTCCAGCTCCCAGATCACAGCTGGCACAGACCAACACTTTACCCAGTCCCAGGGCTGCATCCAAGTGTCTTTAGATGTTTACTATGCCCACCTCAGGCCCAGCACCAGTGTGTGCTAAGTCTAGTCTGTGCTGCTCTGAGCAGCTCCTGAGCTGATGGTTCACAAGGAGAGAGCTGCACTGCAGCAGGTTCTGGAGACCAGGATGCAAACCTCAATGTGCTGCTCCTGACCAGGGCTTCCTGATGCTGCATCATGTCATGGCAGGACAGCAGGAGGCAAAGAGAGGCAGACGGGCTGGAATCCCTGAGTGGGGTTGGGGTCACACTCCAGACTCCCCATCATAGGCGATTTTCCAACAGCCCTAGGGGGTCTCCCACTTAAAGTGGCATGATCCACACAAGGGGCACTGTATAAAACCCCATCATCTTCCAGGTTCCTAATTATCTCTGTTATAAAAGATGTCATCAAATTTTACAAGGGACACAGTTCAACTGTGACCTTCATGAAATACATATATAGCTAAAGGGAACAAAAAGCTCCTAGGAAAAACGTTGCTCCTCTTCTGGGTCTTCTTAGCTCTGTGACCTTAGGGTCCTGCAGTGCTGGTGCACTCCCACATGACCTCTGTGTCATGCTAGGGTGTCTCCACCATGAGCCATGAATGGTAAACACAGTTGTCTCCACCAGGTGATTTTCCTTCTCCGCTGACTGCCTGAGGTGACAAGACCCACTGCACATCTCTTGGCCAAACGGAGCCACCGTGGGAGCTGACTCACTTGATTAATCCTCCTCAGGCCCAGGATATTGAGAGGAGGACTTGTCCTCTCCTTGTTGACCCAGAGTGTAGTGCATGGCTTCTCTTGCACTAGTTCTGCCCCCAGAACCACAGGCCAGGGAGCCCAATGTCTGGTCACACTTGAGATCCTGCCAAGGTTATCAGAGCCCAGGGGTCTGGCTGACCCTGAAGAACAGAACAGCAGCAGTGACTCTGGGAAGAGCATCCTGGGTACCACTTTCTATGCCTAAGTCAGATGTCCCTAGAGCCAGAGACACAGAGACCAGGGAAGGCAGGACAGGAGTTGTACAGGTGGGCTGAGGAGAGCTGCACAGTGTCCATGCACTTTGTTCCAGAAAGAAGGGTGCTCCTGGCATCTGAGAGGTGGAGCTGCTGCAGACAGTGGGGTGGTAGGACCTGCTGCATGGGGCCACGGCGCATGAGTCTGCAGAGTAGTGTGGACAGCTGGACAAGCTGAGGCCCCCACATCTATGGTCCCAGCTGAAGGACTTTCCTTACCTGCTCGATCACAGACTGACCCTGTGAGGACGACAGCCCAGGGTCCTGTGCTCCACCCTCTGCTCACTGCTGCTCTTGTGGGTCGGATGGCACAGCTGTGCCCACACTCCATTAGGCATCCACGTAATGTGGAAGGTGGGAAGTTCTTACTTATCAACACAGCTGCTCCATGTCAGCCAAAGTGAAGAGGGGAGTGAAAAGCCAGATGTAGTGAGCTAGAGTGGCCCAGAATTCTGAAGATGAACTGTCATACACCAGGTCTTCATGGCCCTTAGATGAACACTGGGTGCAGCAAACCCACACCCTGTTCTTCATACAAGAAGGAGCTCTGCACAACCCACAATCCCTGCACTGCCCTGTCCCTGAGCTGCTTCCTGGAGTAGAGGGATGCAGAGGAGAGAAGCACATGGATCAATGCTGGGCTAATCCTGTCACATCTTCCTAAACAGTATGAACAAGTCATTTTATTTTCTGAGTGAATTTTTCATGAGCAAAATGCCGCGAGCCACCTCCAACATGCTTAACACTATTCTGAGCACAGTCATCTCTGAGGCCTCCACCCAGAGCTGCTATATAACAGGAGGATATGCAAATAGCACCCCTCTCTGCTCACGAAACCCAGCCCACCCTGACCCTGCACCTCTGCAGAGGAGCCCAGCCCTGGACTCCCAGCTCAGCCCACTCAGTGATCAGGACTGTGCACAGCTGCTCACCATGGAGAGTGTGCTCACCTGGGTTTTTCTTGTGGCTGTTTTAAAAGGTAATTAATGGAGAACCAGAGATTGTGAGTGTGTGAGAGTAGACAGGAGTGAGAGAAAGAGTGGATGAGTGACAGTGTCCTGACCAGGCTGCCTCTGTGTTTGCAGGTGTCTACTGGGACATACAACAGGTGGAGTCTGGGGGAGGCCTGGTGCAGACTGGGGGTTCCCTGAGACTCTCCTGTGCAGTCTCTGGATTCACCTTCAGTAACTAGTGGATGAACTGGGTCCACCAGGCTCCAGGGAAGGGGCAGGAGAAGGTTAGTCAAATCAACCAAAGGGGTGGTAGTACCAACTACCCAGACTTTAAGAACACACTCTACCTTTAAATGAGCAGCCTGAGAGTCGAGGACAAGGCTACCTATTACTGTGCCAGACATACAGTAAGGGGACCTTGGTTTGAGCCCAGACACAAACCTCCCTTCAGAGCACCCATGGCCAGCAAGGGGTGCTTGGCACACAGTGATCTCCAGGTCAGCCCAGGAGCAGGTGCAGGGGGTGTGGCTGGATTCCTGCATCATGGCGCCTCTCCATGTACCAGCTTCCCAGGGGAGCTCTATGAACATATTTTCTGTACTGATCTGTGATTGCTCTGAAAGGAACAATTTAGATTTTTCATTTATAATTCCATTTTTATTAGGACAACAAAGTATAAATAATAATTCATTTCAATTTGACTTCATTGCAAAATCATGGAATATAATTTTCTTCTCTTCGGGAACCTAACATTTCTCTTTTTCCTTCTTCCTCTTTACACCTTCCTTCTTACTATATTTCCCTTTTATTCTCCACAGATTTTTTTTATAATTTTGTTTACATTAGTGCTTTTTAGAGCACATAAAGGGGAAATTCACTGTGGTACCCTGATAAGGGTGCACAGGGTAGTTTGTCAATTTTCTTCCACCACTCTTTCCATTTCTGTTCCTCCTACCTCACCCTTAATCCCCTTTCTCTTTTCCCTCATCCCTCTTCTATTTGCATGAGATTCCACCCAGCTATTTTTTTTTTTTCTTTTTTGGTCTGTAATTTGAATTTGAGAGTAAAATGTGGCTCCTTGAATTGAACATGATATTCTCCAGTTCTTTCCTTTGACCAGAAAATCCTATACTTTCACTCTTCCTTATGGCTGAGTAAAACACTGTTCTGTATATACACCACATTGTCTTTATCCATTCATCTGTTGATGGACATCTGTGAATATTATGTTATATAGTTGTTTTCTGGCTCACTGCTATAAACGTTGATGTGATAGATAGCTACGGTATGCTGAGTTTGGTTCTTTTGGACAAATACTGAGGAGTGGTAGCTGGTCATATCGTGGCTCCATTCCTGGTCTTCATGAAATGTCCATTCTGCTTTTTCCAATGATGGCAATATTTTGAAGTCCCATCAACAATTCATCTGCATTTCTCTTTCCCACATCTTTTCCAACATTTATTATTATTTGTTTTCTTGATAATTGCCTTCTAATTGGTGTGAGAGTAATTCTCAGTTTAGTTTCAATTTGCATTTTCTGATTTCTAGGATTATTGAGTGTGTTTTTCTACATTTTTTGGCCACTTATAGTTCTCTTCAGAAATGTCTGTTTCACTCTTTTCCCATTTATTATTGGGTTATTTGCGTCTTGTCCTCAAGTGTTTTGGCTTCTTTATATAATACAGGATATTATTGCCCTGTCTGGGAAGCAGGTGGCAAAGATCTCCCATTCTTCAGGCTCTCTCCTCACACCCTTGCTTGATTGAGTTACTGTGCAGAAGCTTGTAATTTGATTCTTTCCTATTTACTGATTATTGGTTTTGTCTCTTGCACTTTAATAACCTGGCTGAGGAAGTTGGTGCCTGTGTCAGTACAGAGGAGGGTTGGTGCAATATTTGCTTCTAGCCCTTGCAGATTTTCTAGTCTAAATTTTTGATTTCTGATCAACTTTAAGTTGACTTTTGTGGGGTGAGAGACAGTTACCTATTATATTATTTTAAATATTGATATTCAGTTTTCCCAGCTCTATCTAATTAATATGCTGTCATTTCTCCAACAAGATCTTGAAACATAGCAAAGTGCCAGATGACAACACTTACGTGTCTTCTATTCTAGTCCATTGGTCTTCATGTGTGCTTTGGTGCCAGTACCATGCTGGCTTTGATACTGTGGCTCTGTCAATGTTAGAAGTCAGATGTTGTCATATCTCCAGGATTGCCCTTCCTGTTTAGGATTGCTTTGGCTATTGTGTGTTTATAATTTCTCCGCACAAATATTAGGACTTCTTTTTCTGTTTTGAAAGTTTTTGGCATTTTTTAAAATATTTTATTGAATCTGTGTGACATTTAGGTTAGTTTGGACATTTGATAATATGCATTCTGACTGTACACAACATGGTAGATCTTTCCATCTCCAAGTTATTCAATTTTTCCATGTGGTATGCCCCATTTTTCATTATAGAGGTTTATATTCTTGGTTATATTTTTCTTGTTTTTGGTTATATTTTTCCCAAGTACTGTTAAAGTTATTTAGAATGGGACCTTTTTCCTGATTTCTTTCTCAGCAAACCTATTTTAGATGTATTTGAAAATGGTTTATTTATGAATGCATGATGTACTCTCCTACATTGCTAGAGTTGTTTATCAGACATAGAAGTGTTCTGATGAAGATACTGATTCTTGTAGATATTGGATCACATCACCAGCAAGCAGCATATTCAGACTTCTTTCTTTCTTTCCTCCTTAACTCTTTAATTTCCTGCTCTTTCTTAATTGCTCTGGTTACAGTTTTTTAGGGACTATGTGCACAGCACAAACAATCAAACAAAGCGATGGCTCTAGAAAACATAAAGAAGATTGAAAAATCCTTGACCAACTTAAAAAAAAAAAAAAACAGAATGTCCAAATCAACAAAATTGGAGATAAAACAAAAGGTATTTCTATTTCTGAAATCCAGAAGATTATAAGAAAATATTTTGAAAAATTTCCTTCAGTTAACTAAAAAAAATCTTGAAGAGATTGAGGAAATTCTAAACACACATGACCTACACAAATTGTAGACAAGAATATAAAATCTACAACAGAGAAATGTCAAGCAAATAAAGTGAAAATCCACTGAAGTCCTTCCAGGAGAGAAAAGCCCATAAGTAACTTTATTCACAGTTGATTTAAAGAGAACTTTAAAGAAGAGTTAAAATCAATCTCCTCATATTATTCCATGAAATGGAAAAGGGGAAAACACTGAGACAATCATTCTCTAAAGCCAGAAACACCATATTACTAAAGGAAAAGAAAGACACATCCAGGAAAAATCACCTCAGACCAACATCACTGATGAACATAGATGTGAGATTCCTTAACACAATATTGTCAAACTGCATTCAGAACATCTAGGAAAGTGGTGCACAATAATCAAGTGAGTTTCACCACAGGGTTGAGAGGTTGGCTCAGCATCTACAGATCAATAATGTAACATCAATATTTGATTCACCTCATAAATAGACTTGAGGAGGAGAGTCACAGTATCACATCAACAAAGGCAGAAAAAATCATTTGACACAGTCCAGCACTCAGTCATATTTAGAGAAATGGAGATGCTAGAGGTAAGAGGACCTGACCCCAACCTAACAAAGTTAACATATGAGAAACACAAGGCCAAAACCATATTGAGTGGAGATAACCTGAAAAGAGTTCCTCTCAGCTCAGGACCAGGACAAGGATGTCCATTCTGTCCACTCTGATCTCACAGGGTCCCTGCACTGTATATTGATGCAGGAGCATTTTCACATGAACAACATGCAGAGCGGCATTACTGAGGCTGAAGTGACTGCTCTGTGGTCACCAGAATCAGAGGCTGTGGAAGCTCAGAGGACCCTGGTGAATTTTTTTCCATCAACTCAAGGGAGGGACTTCAGTGGGATTCCCTGATTAGGACCATCCTTGGGATTCTCTGTACAGCAAAAAGGGAGCCAGTCCAGGGTAAGGGACCTGGGACACTGATGAACCTAAGCATATGGACGTCCTGGATCCCAAGGAGTCCCTGAGGAGTCCTGGCACTGGTCTTCTGCCACTTTTGCTCCTTGTAAATGGAAGAATAAGGCTAGGTTCCTGCAGAGGGACGGGCAGACAGGCTGGGTCATCACAGAATCTGAGCATGAGCAAGTGGCAGGGAGCCCTCTTCCCAATCCAGATATGGAACCAGAGAACAGGAGCCTGACTGCCCAGGACCTACCTGAGAGTATAGGTGGCCCTGCACCTGAATTGTCCACAGCAATGGAATGGGAGATTGAAGAAATGGGTGACATCCAGGGAGGGAGTGTGATGACCCTTGTGCCTGGAGCTGTTGAGAGGGTGACTGAGATGTCCTCCATTGCTGCCCTGCTGGACACTGGCCCAGAAAACAGCCACCAACATGTCCAGCACAGCCAGAAGCTCTCTGCTGTGGAAGCCCTCACCAGAACAATCAGGACACAGTCTAGGAGACTCCCGACCCAGGGGCCATTAGCATCAGAGTCAAGTCCTCTCCTTAGTCCTGTGATCATAGCCTCTCTCCTAATCAACCCTCCTAAACCAATTTCCTGTTGCTATTTCTACAGCTGCCAGGGAAGTGCACAGGACCTACCTGCTTCCAGACTCAAGTGGAGGGCCAGACGTAGGGCACACATGGCCCCATCTATATAAATATGTCAGAAGAACAGACGGTAACAGGGCCCCCAGCAGAACCTGCAGGGACTCCAATCATTTGTCCATGTTGGGAAAGTTCTGCCTCTTTTCTGGGTCTTCCTGGGCACTTGAAAGAAGTCCAGTTCCTCATCATGAACGTTGGCTCATGGATGCAGGAACAGAGCTGCTGGACCACAGCTGTGTCTCTGTCCTCCAGATTTTCTTTGATATTTTAAATAGTTAGTTCATTATACAAAAAAAATGTAGTTTTTTTCCCATAATTTTTCAAACCTGGATCATAATTCCCTCCATTTCTGTGGGCAGCCCTTCTCCTTCCCCTGCCCTCCTCCCTCCCCCGCTCCCTCCCTGTCCTCTGCTGGTCTTGCTTCTGTTTGTTTATACATGTTTGAATTGGAATTCATGGATGTTCATAAAGGTAAAGTTCACTGTGCTCTCTTCATATCAGCACACACATAGACTGTGAGTTTCATTCTGCTCTCCTCCCCTTGCCACTCTTCTCACCCGCAGTCCCCTTCCTGGACGCCACTGATCTCCCTTCAATATTCACATGATGCTCCATTCCTCTTACATTTCCCAGCTTCCTCAACTGGGACAGGAGATTGGCCCTCGGATTCTGAGTCTGGCCTGTTTCACTCTGCTTCATGTTTGCCAGTTCCAACCGTTTCCCAACAAATGCTGTAATTTCATTTTTTCTTCCTGGCTGAAGACCCCCCTGTACATAGATCCCAAACTTTCTTTACCTAAACCACCCCCTGTATGGTGCAGCTCGTCAGTGCTTCTGCTTAAATGTTGACCATCTCACCTTTCTCATGAAGAGCCAGTGTTTCTTCTATCTTGGGAAAATCCTTCAAGGATTTGTCTTGAGCTCTGGAAATGCCAGCCCTGGGAGTTGCCACCAGACCTTCCCTGGACAATGGCATAACCACTTGGGCACTGCTAGGATTGTCCAGTGGATTGCTCGATAACTGCCCAATCCATGCATTATAAGCTATTCAGTACCCATGATGAACCTGTCCCCAGGGGATAATATCTCACCTGTTACTTCTTCCCCATGCTGACTCAGACCCCAGGGGATAATATCTGACAGGTTACTCCACCCCATTCTGGCCCTGTTCCTAGTTTTTAATAACTGAACTCTTACAGCTTCCCCATGTTGGCCAGCCCCCATTGCATAATATTTGACCTGCTACTATATCTGTCCCCAGTGGATATCTAACATTTTCACCTTTCCCATGCTTGTGTAACTCCATGGAATAACACTGGAAGTGTTACCCATCCACATGTCTGTCCCTAATTGATACTATCTGAGGGTATCACTCCATTTCCATTCAGGCCTCTGTGCAGCGACTAAGATTTTACATGATACTCCATCCCCAGGCTAAACCTGTTTGTGGTGGATAATATCTGACCTCTTATTTCATCCCCATGCTAATTAGTCCCCAGTGAACAATATCAGACCTATTTTTCCATTCCCATGCTTGCCTGTACCCAGGGCATAATATCTGATATATGAATCAATTCCAAATGACCTGTTCCCAGTGGTTAATATCTGGCATGATACTCCATCCTCATGCTTGAATGTCCCAGTGGATAATACCGGACATATTACTTCACCCCATGGGGGCCATGTCCCCAGTAGGTAATATCTGACATGTTATTCCACCCCACTTGGCTTTTCCCAGTGGATAATATCTGCATGAATAAAAATAATTCAAATAAATTTAGTTAATGTGGCATTGGCTGTTTTTAAATTATACATACAATCCTCAGGTGAAGCCATCTGCCCTTGGCCTTGTTTTGCCTGGGTTTCGACTCATAATGTGACCTCTCTGTCATTGGTCTGCTCAGGCTGCCTGCTGCTTCTAGTTTCAGCTGGGCAGGGTGCACAGTTCTGGAAATTCATGCATCTGCTCCTTCATGTCCCACTGTGGTCAGGGAATTATGTACAGGTGCCTGAATATCACTTGTATTCTTAAGGCCTCACAAACACCTGGATGAGCAGATGTTCTGTCTTTTCTTTCTGCTCCCATTATGTAATCCATAATGCAAACAATTCTTTGCTGAATGTTGAATGAAGAATCCCATAGTCCTTGTTCTTCTTTTTCTGAGGAGTGCATTAACAGAACCTCAATGAGGTGTTCCTGGAGCATCTGAGCGTCACAGTCCTGTGGGATGCATGTTGCTGGGGCCACTGGGACAGCCTGGTCATGTGAGGTGCTGTTGACAGAGCATTAGGCGTGTAGTGCCTACCTGTTCCCAATGGAAGCCTGGGGTGGGCCGCTCCAACAAGCCAGGTCAACTGTGCAGCAGATCCCATGACAGGAGAAGTGCCTGTCGGCATCTCAGGAGGGTAACAGGGGATGCAGAACCTGGGGACAAGGGCAAGATCTTCTCAGCACCCCAGGGCTGTCCTTGCACCTCAACAGGGACTCTGTGCAGTGGCTGCTCGGGGCCTGCAGAGCTGCCTAGGAATATTGTTAGGGGTTACAGCGCTCCTGGAATGCCACCTGGGGTCCTGAGAAAGGTGTGTAGCAACTATTCAGCTTGCCCTGCTCTCAGCATGCCTGCCACTCAGGGAGGGCCTGTGGCACTTCCCTCTTTTGCACAAGTGTGGACTTATGGCCAGCTGCTTCCTGTCTGCAGGTTGATGGACAGTTCCTCCTGACAGAGCAGACAGCTGGGCAGGCAGGATAAAAGCAGCAGCCAGTCAGCTGCTTCACAGGACCCATGAGTGGGGTCACTGCATGGCGCTGTGCAGTGCAGCTTGGGTTTGGAGGCCCTGCTGTCTCTGCTCTGTCCCCAGGCAATGCTATGGCCTGTTTCCCAGGAGTTCCTAAACTGTGCTTAGTGTTGTGGGGCTGAGTTGCTCCAGCAGCACTAGTGCCACCTGTCAGGGGTGAGGAATGATTGACAGTTGCTTTTGTGGCTTGCACCCTGGAAGCACCTGCAGAAAAGCCCCCATGAGTGTGGCTTCAGTAGAGGTCCTGCCTGTCACCCATGTTCTGTGTCTGGTGGGGCCAGGATGAGCATACCCTCCCTCCACCTTGGTCTGTCCTGCACCATTGGCCATAGACTTACCCAGGCCTATGGGGCAGGGAGAAGAGCAGGGGCCTCTGTAGATTCATCATCCCCTAAGGCAGCATCTCAAGGAACTGTCACTTAACCTGAAATGCAACTTTCACATGTGCTAAAGTATGTGGATGCTTTTAACCAAAACCAAACTAAAGCACAATAATCATCCCTTGTATAAATATTAACTGTATCTGGATTATAGATTTACAATTGAAGCACAAGCTCACAATTTTTCAGAAGAGAGAAATTTTTGATTGATTCAGTCTGACAGTGAATTTTCATATAAAATCAATCATCCCATCCCTGAAATTAATGTTTAACCCACAGGAGCTTGTGCCACTCAGAGGCGAAGGAGAAAGTGTGAACCCTGGTTCTCTTAGTGGGCAATGAGTGCTCCAGTCTTGTCTTGTCAACAGCTCTGTGCTTCTGTAGCACCAAGGAGTGCCCAGCCAGTATGCCTGCTCTTCTGCCCCAGGGCTTAGTCCCATTGGTCCTGGCCCACAGGCAAAATATTTCCTCTAGCCCTAAGCTTCAGGACTTAGTGCTGTTCTCCTACAGACTCAGATGTTCACCTCACAGAGCAGTGTGGCTGGGCACAGTGTGCATGTCACCAACCACTATGCATAGGAGAGCATCACCTACCACAAGACATTGGTGTTGGCTCTTTGTTGCCACAGGTGTGTAGCTTTATTATGTAGTCACAGCAGCTGAGGCTTGGTGTGTCTAAGGGCGGTGTGGGCCTCAGTAGCTGCCCCTACATAGGGCCAGTGCATGCATAGAGTTGTTATCCATATACTCTTCACAGTGACAGGCCCAGAGTCCAAGATCTGTGGGGCATGGCAGCATGACATAGTCCTCAAGGGAAACCCAGAAGTCTCTGAGCACAGGTCAAGTAGACCTGCAGAAGGGAAGTCCCATTAGGAGGCCTGCATGAGATTGTGCTCAACAGGAATGAATCCCTAGGGACATTTCAGTGCCCCAAGAAGGAATGCAGAGTGTTGGGACCTTACACTGTCTGTCTATGGGGTGGAAAAGCTCTGGCTTTCTGGCTGCTTGCCACATTACCATGCCCTGTTATCTGACTTAGGCTAAGCAGGGGGCATGGCTGTGAGAACCAGAACTGCCCTGATGGTCACTGACTGGCTGTGGCCCACTATAAAGCATTGTGTACCCCTTCAATAAACAAGCTCCTGCACCCTTTAACTGGACTCTCCGGTATGTTCCTGTGTCCTTTGAGGGCGGGAGAGGGAATATCGGCAGCCTTCACTCTCCCCCAATCTAGCCTCTTCGTTGGGGAAGACCTCTATGGCCTCTTTTGCTGGAAAAAAGAGGTCCATCCCGGGTACAGGGAGGTTAAAGACCCCAACCCCTTATATAACTTCACGACAAAGTGGCGCCCAATGTGGGGCAAAACTTCTCGGCAGGTTGGGTAATCGTTTAATCCATACATGGCCTTATGTAGTAGAGACATCCTCTAAAAAACGAGACAACCATACATCTCTCTCTCTCTCTTTCTCATCCACTTTTTCTCTCTTTCTTCCTCTCCCTTTTCTAAAAACTTCAGTTTTTGGACTTAGGTCTAAAACCTCTGCACAGAAAAACCTGCAGTTTTCGTATACACCTGGCGAGGAGAAAAGGCAAGATGTCTAGAAAAGACATGCTCAGTGACGGGTATGACCAGAGTCTGTCTCCTCCGACCATGGCCATCCCCCACCGTGCCTCCGGTGAGCCGCCTCCTGGTGGGGCTCCTGCCGAAAAAAGAGACACACATGTGACCATGCCCCCGGAGATACATGCCCATAGCCAAGCCTTCTATCAACAAGGTTCAAACTAAACCTCCTTTTAAAATCTTAAAAACTAAACTTAAATTAGATTCTGTCTGTCCCCTTACTCTTTGGTAAAGCTACAAAAGCTCTTAAGAGAGCTCAACTAGTTAAAAAGTGCCTTAGACAAAGACATCTGCTCACAATAACAGTCCCCCACCCTTCCAGACCTAAACAAGATTTACATTAAAATGCAAATAGAAAACTAAACTTAAGCTCAAAAAAAAAAAAAAAAAAAAAAAAAAGAGTTACCTCAGCCAAGACTTACCTAGAGACTCACATTAAAATGCAAATTGGCGGATCCAAGATGGCGGATTAGAGGAAGCCGCACTTCAAGACAGCTCCATGGAAAGAATCCAACAAAGCAGATAAATTGCCTTTCATCATATATATATGGACTGAAAATACCGATCTCCTGGATGGTTTGATTACCACTACCAGAGAGAGAAAGAGACAAGCTGTCTGCAGCGGCTGGAGCCGCGAGGCTCCTGCAAAACCGCCTGGGTGGTGCACAGGCCGTGCGAAACAAAGTCAGTGTGGGGAGACCGCGCTACTACTGCAACCCCAGCCAAACTCACGGCACACCAGCGTGAAACGGCGATAAAGACCAGCGATAACAGCCGGTGGGATTGGTGCTGGGGAACCACGGGAGACCGCAGGGCCACACATCAGTTCGGAGCCACACTCTGCTGGTCACGACCCTCAGTAGTGGGGCCCCGGACAGAGCGGCGCAGAGATCTGCGATTAGCAAACAGGGGCAGAGTGGAGCGGGCCAGTCTGAAGCAGCGCTGTCTGCACTACAGTCACAGGTGTGGCTTCCCGGTGCGATCGGCAAGCATACGGGAGTCTGCCGAGCTGCTGTTGACTGGAAGGAGAGCACCGCCATCTTTGAAATCTTCAGGGGCTGGTCCTGACAAAGGGAAGGAGACGGAGAGTGACTGCTGCATCCATCCAGGGACTCTCCAGCTCTCTGAAGACAATGCACAATTGGGTGAGACTTGGGTGGTCAGCAGGGGAAGGCGTTTCTGAGGCTGGCGCAGCGGCCACAGGGGGCTGCAACTGTGGGTGGGCTTGGGGAGGGGGTGCCTTCTGGAAGGTCCCCTTCCCAGCGCCATTCATCTGCTGACACACACGGTCCCCCTGGGCCACTCCTTCACTGAACCGTGCAGCCGCTGGCCTAGGATGCAGCCTTGATTTCACTGACAGGATCACAGACTGTGATCCAATAGCAATTGGTTTGAACTGGAAAGGAAAAAAAGAGGGGGGCTTCCCAGGGACCGTTTTGTCTGAGACTTGGAGTTTGACTTTTTATTTTTTTTCCTTTTCTTTTTATTGGTCTGCTTGATTTTTTGGATTGCAGGGAGGGTTTTTTTTTTTTTTTTTTTTTTTTTTTGTATGTTTGTTTGTTTATTTTTCTTTTTCTTTTTTTGGCTTTGTTTTGTTCTGCTTTTTTTTTTCCTTCCGCATTGATTGTTAGTGTGTTTATTTGCTTCCGCTCCTTTTTTCTTTCATTCTTTTCCTCCTTCTCACTCTTGTATCTTTTCTTCCTCCTTCATCTTTCATGTTTACATCCTGCCAGTGCATACTGAACAGAGGCAAAAACAAGTTATACGCAAAACTTGGGATTTCTAGAACCGGCACAATTGAACTGGATAGCAAAGTGGTGTTATATATAGTTTACTCTCTATTTCCTTGATTCTCTCTCTCCTCTCTCTTACACCAATTCCTACTCTTTTATCATTGTTTTTCTTTTCCAACTTACTATATATATATATAAATTGATCTTTTTACCTAATTGTCAACCCCATTCTCTTTCTTCCATCATCTACTGATACTAAACCACTTCCACTAAACCATTTCAATAGATATCTCTTTTCATACTTTCCAAGAAAGAACAATTCAAGGCACTTCCTTCTTCCTAAACATAACACCTCTGTATCCAATACTTGAAGCTATAAAACCCTATCAGAAACGTACAGAGTAAATTGGAAATAATATCTGGGTTAACAAAATCTGTACATTGTGACCAAACTTGGATTTTCTGAATAGAACGTGTTAGGTTTTAAAAGTATAAAGGAATTATAAGGTGATCTGATAGCATTGTACTACAGGAACAACATAAGGCTTTAAGGTAAAATCGAAACAGTCAAGGTCCCACAGTGCAGGAAGAATAGACACACAAGCAACATGAAAAAACAAGGAAAGAAAATGACACAAACAAATCAAGATACCTCATCGGTAGATGTCATGGCAAGCACAGTTGGTCAAATGCCAGAGATGGAATTTAGAAATTACATATGCCAAATGTTTATGGAACTTAAGAATGAACTAAAAAATGAGATGAGGGAGCAGGTACAGGAGGCAAAAGATCATTTTGACAAAGAACTCCAAAAACAAATACAGGAAGTAAAAGATTACTTCAATAGGAAAATAGAGGCTCTAAAGAGAATCCAAACAGAAATTCCAGAAATGAAAGAAGCAATAAACCAAAATAAAAGCTCAATTGAAAACATCTCCAACAGAATAGACCACCTGAAAGATAGAACCTCAGACAATGAAGACAAAATATAAGTCCTAGAGAAGAATTTAAACCATACAGCAAAACTTGTTAGTAATCATGAACATAACATCCAAGAATTATGGGACAGCATAAAAAGACCAAACTTAAGAGTGATCGGCGTAGAGGAAGGGGCAGAGTTTCAAGCCAAAGGAATGAGTAATCTATTTAATGAAATAATTACAGAAAATTTTCCAAGCTTGAGGAATGAAATGGAAAACCAAGTTCAAGAGGCATGCCGAACACCAAACAAACAAAATCTCAACAGATCCACACCTAGACACATTATAATGAAAATGCCTAATACACTGAGCAAGGAGAGAATACTAAAAGTCACAAGAGAAAGGAAGCAAATTACATATAGGGGGAAACCAATCAGACTATGTTCAGATTTTTCAACCCAGACCTTAAAAGCAAGAAGATCCTGGAATAGCATATTTCAAGCTCTGAAAGAAAAGGGATGTCAACCAAGAATCTTATATCCAGCAAAATTAAGCTTTAGATTCGAAGATGAAATAAAAACCTTCCACGACAAGCAAAAGTTGAAAGATTTCACAACTTGAAAGCCAGCACTTCTGAGCATCCTGGGCAACATTTTTCATGAAGAAGAAGGGAAAGATGATAACGAAAATCAACAAAGGGGGTATTAAACTAAAGGAAATACCAACCAGAAGAGAAACCAAATCAAGCTAAAGACCATAATTCAAATAAAAATGGATGGGAATAAAAATCACATCTCAATAATAACCCTGAATGTTAGTGGCCTAAACTCGCCAATCAAAAGACACAGATTATCAGAATGGATTAAAAGAAACGACCCAACAATTTGCTGTCTCCAAGAAACACACCTCATAGAAAAAGACATCAACAGACTGAAAGTGAAAGGCTGGGAAAAGTCTTATCACTCACATGGCCGGGGGAAGCAAGCAGGGGTTTCCATTCTCATATCAAATAAGGTAGACTTCAAACCAAAACTAATCAAGAGGGACAAAGATGGATATTTCTTATTACTTAAGGGAACCATCCATCAACAGGATATAACAATCATAAATCTGTATGCCCCAAATAATGGAGCACCTACATTCATCAAACAAACGCTTCTCAAGTTCAAGAGTAAAATAGACCACAACACAGTTATTCTAGGGGACTTCAACACACCTCTCTCACCAATGGATAGATTATCCAAGCAAAAGCTAAACAAAGAAACTTTAAGCCTCCTCAAAACAATTAACAATTTAGACCTAATGGACATATATAGAATATTTCATCCCTCAGTAAACGAATACACATTTTTCTCAGCAGCACATGGCTCCTTCTCCAAAATAGACCATATATTATGTCACAAGGCAACTCTCAGCAAATATAAAAAAATAGAGATACTACCCTGCATGCTATCGGACCATAAAGGGATGAAATTGGAAATCAACGACAAAACAAGGAATTAAAAAAAACTACTCCATCAACTGGAAGCTAAACAACATGCTACTGAATGAACAAGGGGTTGAAGAAGACATCAAAGAGGAGATCAAAAAATTCCGAGAGGTAAATGAGAGCACAGATACATCATATAGAAATCGCTGGGACACTATGAAGGCAGTAGTAAGAGGAAAATTCATTGCACTGAGTTCATTCCTTAAGAGGAAAAAAAACCCAACAAATAAATGACTTAACATCACACCTCAAAGCATTAGAAAAAGAAGAACAGACAAACACCAAGAGCAGTAGAAGACAGGAAATAATTAAAATCAGAGCAGAAATTAATGAAATTGAGACTAAGGAAACCATTCAAAGAATTGACAAAACTAAAAGTTGGTTCTTTGAAAAAATAAACAAAATTGACAGACCCTTAGCGATGCTAACGAAAAGAAGAAGAGAAAAAACTCAAATTACTAACATTCGTGATGAAAAAGGGAATATCACAACAAACACCTCAGATATACAGAATATAATTAGAAATTACTTTGAAAACTTGTACTCTAATACAATAGAAAATACTGAATGCATTGACAGATTTCTAGAGTCATATGATTTGCCTAAACTGGATGTTGAGGCTATACATAATTTAAATAGATCAATTACAAGCGAAGAAATAGAAGATGTCATCAAAAAGCTACCAACAAGGAAAAGTCCAGGACCTGATGGGTTTACAGCCGAGTTCTATAAGACTTTCAAAGAAGAACTAATACCAATGCTCTTCAAACTAATTCAAGAAATAGAAAAAGAGGGAGCTCTTCCAGACTCTTTCTATGAGGCCAATATTACATTAATTCCAAAGCCAGGCAAAGACACATCCAAAAAAGAAAACTTCAGGCCCATATCTTTAATGAACATAGATGCAAAAATCCTCAACAAAATCCTGGCAAATCGAATACAAAAACATATCAAAAAGATAGTGCACCACGATCAAGTGGCGTTTATCCCAGGGATGCAAGTCTGGTTCAATATTCGGAAATCAATAAACATAATACATCACATCAAGAGACTTAAAGACAAAAATCATATGATCATCTCAATTGACGCAGAAAAAGCATTTGACAAAATACAACACCCCTTTATGTTCAAAACACTAGAAAAACTAGGAATATCAGGAACATATCTTAACATAATAAAAGCTATTTATGCAAGGCCCCGAGCTAACATTATCTTAAATGGAGAATAATTGAAAGCATTCCCTCTAAAAACTGGAACAAGACAGGGATGTCCCCTTTCACCACTGCTATTTAACATAGTACTGGAAACTCTGGCCAGAGCAATTAGACAGATGAAAGAAATTAAAGCGCTCCAGATAGGAAAAGAAGAGCTCAAATTAGCACTATTTGCTGATGACATGATAATCTACCTAGAAGACCCAAAAAACTCTACCAGAAAACTTTTACAACTAGTAAACGAATTTGGCAAAGTTGCAGGATACAAAATCAATACACAGAAGTCAAAGGCATTTGTGTACATCAGCGACAAAGACTCTGAAAGGGAAATGATGAAAAATACCCCATTTGCAATAGCATCAAAAAAAAAAAAAATACCTGGGAATCAACCTAACGAAAGAGGTGAAAGACCTCTATAACGAAAATTATAGAACACTAAAGAAAGAAATTATAGATGAACTCAGAAGATGGAAAGACCTACCTTGCTCTTGGATAGGTAGAATTAATATTGTCAAAATGTCCATACTACCAAAAGCATTATGCAGATTTAATGCAATTCCAATTAAAATCCCAATGTCATTCTTCAAAGAAATAGAAATAGCAGTCATGAAATTCATCTGGAAAAATAAGAGACCCAGAATAGCCAAAGCAATCCTGAGCAAGAAAAGTGAAGCAGGGGGCATCACCATACCAGACTTTAAATTATACTATAGAGCAATAGTAACAAAAACAGCATGGTATTGGCACCAAAACAGACTGGTGGACCAATGGTACAGAATTGAGGATACAGAGACTAATACATTTAATTACAGCTATCTTATATTAGACAAAGGTGCCAAAAATGTACAGTGGAGAAAGGATAGCCTCTTCAACAAATGGTGCTGGGAAAACTGGAAATCCGGCAACAAAATGAAATTAAACCTATATCTCTCACCATGCACAAAACTCAATTCAATGTGGATCAAAGGCCTAGAAATTAGACCAGAGACAATACACCTAATAGAAGAAAAAGTAAGCTCCAATTTCCAACATGTTGGATTAGGCCCCAAGTTCCTTAATAAGAATCCTGTAGCGCAAGAATTACTACCAAGAATTAATGAATGGGATAGATTTAAACTAAAAAAGCTTCTTTTCAGCAAAAGAAACAATCAGTGAGGTGAATAGAGAGCCAACTAATTGGGAACAAATATTTAATACATGCACATCAGATAGAGCACTAATCTCTAGAATATATAAAGAACTCAAAAAACTTTACACTAAAAAAACAAATAACCCAATCAATAAATGGGCTAAGGAATTGAGAAGAAACCTCTCAGAAGAAGATACACGATTAATCAACAAATACATGAAAAAATGTTCAACATCGCTGGCAATTAGAGAAATGCAAATCAAAACTACTCTAATATTTCACTTCACTCCAGTCAGAATGGCAGCCATCAAGAACACAAGCAACAATAAATGTTGGAGAGGATGTGGAGAAAAAGGCACACTCATACATTGCTGGGTGGGACTGCAAAATGGTGCAACCGTTATGGAAAGCAGTATGGAGATTTCTTGGAAAACTGGGAATGGAACCATCCTATGACCCAGCCATCCCACTCTTGGGTCTATTCCCAAAGGACTTAAAAACAGCATATTACAGTGACACAGCTATCTCAATGTTTGTAGCTGCACAATTCACAATAGCTAGGTTGTGGAACCAACCTAGATGTCCCTCAGTAAATGAGTGGATTAAGAAAATGTGGTATATACGCACAATGGAATTTTACTCAGCAATAAAAGAAAACAAATTAATGGCATTTGCAGGTAAATGGATGAAGTTGGAAGACATAATGCTAAGTGAAATTAGTCAGTCTCAAAAATCCAAGTACCAAATGTTCTCTCTTATATAAGGAGGCTTTTTCAAAATATTGTTGGATGGGGGTACATAGGAGGATTAGAGGAACACTAGAATGGTCAAGGGAAGGGAGGGTAAAGGAGGGAGCAAGCGGGGAGGGAGGGGGGAAAAAAAGTGGTTGAATGAGACGGATATCATTTTCCTTAATGCATGATTGAAGACCTGAATTGTACGAATATACTTTGTATACAAACAGTTGTATGTAAAAAGATACTAAATATATGCACTATGAATTGTACATATTAAAAATTATAAAAATAAATAAAATAAAATAAAATGCAAATTAAAAAGTAAGCTCAAGCCCCCACCACCAAAAAAAAAAATTAAAATGTCTTTTTACCAGCCTGTCATTTTTCTAAGATTTTTTGAGCTCATGATTCTGATGTTTTAGTTATGTTGTGTGTACACTTATATGCCATTTATATGTTTTTATATGTATAAACTAAATGCTCATAAAAATTTAAAATATAGATCCAAATACCTTTAACTCACGTGATTTAAAAGTTCTTTACCATCACAAATTCTAAAGCTAGACCTTCGCTCTGAATCTCCAAGATAAAATGCCATTCAAAGAGATACACACCTTGGAAAAGTTCCAAGGCCCCAAGATGTGCCTTCTGTTTTTAGATTACTAGAGTAAACTGCCACATCAAAAATAATAATAATAATAATAACAATAATAATAATAATTCCTAGTTCTTGCCATCTTATGTCATGTCTTGTCTTATATTCTACAGTTTTTCTGCCTTTTTATTGTGTCTCTGATCTCTAAAGTAAATGTAAGAAAAATAAATTTATAAATAACATTATTTGTTAGACATTAATTTTCAAAGTTAAAATACTGTTAAATATGCCATCAGATAACTTCTTAAATTCCATTGTGCTGGGTTCCAGACAAGAGGCTACACCTCCTAGGTAAAAGGCCACATCTCCCAAGAACTTTGTGTAAAAGACTACATTGTCCAAGTGCCTCAACTTGGCCAAGGAACCTGCCTAACAGGTGCCCTGGCCTTCACCTTCCCTGCCCTCCATGCCATTTTTGTCCTATACCACGCCACATGGCACCGCAACAAACCACCCCTTTTCAACACGGTGTTCCAGGGTAACTTCTTGTCCTAAGAAATTCTAACACATCAAATAACATTATTAATTGTTTTCATAAATTAGTCTTTTGTCATCAATGAAACAGATTAAAATTTCAACAGGTCTAATTCTATATACATAAATATTATGTTCTTATAAAGTGGTTAACAAATATATATGATTCTATATAAAGGTTTATAAAAGATTTCTATATATACAGAGGCTCAAAAGATTCAGCTGTTTCCGTTGGGAGTACTACAAACAAGAATTTTTTTTTTTTTTTTTTACTACTTTACATTTTTTTTTTTTTTAATATAAGTACCACTCAGATCTTTCATCATGCATTTAGGATAGTGATATCCATCTCATTCAACCACCATTTTCCCCCCTTTTCCCACTCTGATTCCTCCCTTACCCTCCCTTTCCTTTGACCATTCTAGTGTTCCTCTAATCCTATGTACCCCCATCCAATCACACTGTGAACTAACCTCCTTATATCAGAAAAAACATTTGGTATTTGGATTTTTGAGATTGACTAATTTCACTTAGCATTATATTCTCCAACTTCATCCATTTACCTGCAAATGCCATTATTTTATTATCTCTTATTGCTGAATAAAATTCCATTTTGTATATATACCACATTTTCTTTATCCACTCATCTACTGAGGGACATCTAGGTTGGTTCCGCAACCTAGCTATTATGAATTATTCTGCTATAAATATTGAAGTGGCTGTGTCACTGTAATATGCTGTTTTTAAGTCTTTTGGGAACAGACCCAGGAGTGGGATGGCTGGGTCAAAGGGTGGTTCCATTCCCATTTTCCCAAGAAATTTTCATACTGCTTTCCATAGCAGTGCACCATTTTGCAGTCCCACCAGCAATGTATGAATGTGCCTTTTTCCCCACATCCTCTCCAACATTTATTGTTGTTTGTGTTTTTGATAGCTGCCATTCTGATTGGAGTGAAATGAAATCTTAGAGTAGTTTTTATTTGCATTTCTCTAATTGCCAGAGAGGTTGAGCATTTTTTCATGTATTTGTTGATTGACACTTCTGAGAAGTGTCTTTTCAGTTTCTTAGCCCATTTATTGATTGGGTTATTTTCCTTTTTGGTGTAAAGTTTTTTGAGTTCTTTATATATTCTAGAAACTAGTGCTCTATCTGATGTGCATGTATTAAATATTTGTTCCCAATTAGTTGGCTCTCTATTCACCTCACTGATTGTTTCTTTTGCTGAGAAGAAGCTTTTTAGCTTAAATATATCCCATTCATTAATTCTTGGTAATAGTTCTTGCGCTACAGGATTCTTATTAAGAAACTTGGGGCCTAATCTGACATGTTGGAAATTGGAGCTTACTTTTTCTATTAGGCATATTGTCTCAGATCTAATTCCTAGTTCCTTGATCCACTTTGAATTGAGTTTTGTGCATGGTGAGAGATACAAGTTTAATTTCATATTGTTGCATATGGATTTCCAATTTTCCCAGCACCATTGTTGAAGAGGCTATCCTTTCTCCACTGAACATTTTTTGCACCTTTGTCTAATATAAGATAACAGAAATTATATGTATTAGTCTCTGTGTCCTCAATTCTGTACCATTGGTCCACCCATCTGTTTTGGTGCCAATACCATGCTGTTTTAGTTACTATTGCTCTATAGTATAATTTAAAGTCCAGTATGGTGATGCCCCCTGCTTTACTTTTCTTGCTCAGGATTGCTTTGGCTATTCTGGGTCTCTTATTTTTCCAGATGAATTTAATGATTGCTTTTTTCTATTTCTTTGAAAAATGACATTGGAATTTTGATTGGAATTGCATTAAATCTGTATAATGCCTTTGGTAGTATGGACATTTTGACAATATTGACTCTACCTATCCAAGAGCAAGGTAGGCCTTTCCATCTTCTGAGTTCTTCTTTGATTTCTTTCTTTAGTGTTCTATAATTTTCTTTATAGAGGTCTTTCACCTCATTTGTTAAGTTGATTCCCAGGTTTTTTTTTTTTTTTTTTAATGCTATTGTAAATGGGGTCGTTTTCATCATTTCCCTTTCAGAGGCTTTGTCACTGATGTATAAAAATGCCTTTGACTTATGGGTATTGGTTTTGTATCCTGCTGCTTTGCCAAATTCGTTTACTAGTTGTAAAAGTTTTCTGGTAGAGTTTTTTGGGTCTTCTAGGTAGATTATCATGTCATCAGCAAATAGTGCTAATTTGAGCTCTTCTTTTCCTATCTTGATCCCTTTAATTTCTTTCATCTGTCTAATTGCTCTGGCCAGAGTTTCCAGTACTATGTTAAATAGCAGTGGTGAGAGGGGGCATCCCTGTCTTGTTCCAGTTTTTAGAGAAAATGCTTTCAATTTTTCTCCATTTAATATAAAGTTATCTCTGGGTCTTGCATAAACAGCTTTTATAATGTTGAGATATGTTCCTTATATTCCTAGTTTTTCTAGTGTTTTGAACATAAAGGGGTGTTGTGTTTAGTCAAATGCTTTTTCTGCGTCAATTGAGACAATCATATGATTTTTATCTTTAAGTCTATTGATGTGATGCATTATGTTTATTGATTTCCGAATATTGAACCAGCCTTGCATCCCTGGAATAAACCCACTTGATCGTGGTGCACTATCTTTTTGATATGTTTTTGTATCCGATTTGCCAGAATTTTGTTGAGGATTTTTGCATCTATGTTCATTAAAGATATTGGACTGAAGTTTTCTTTCTTGGATGCGTCTTTGCCTGGCTTTGGAATTAATGTAATATTGGCCTCATAGAAAGAGTCTGGAAGAGCTTGGTCTTTTTCTATTTCTTGAAATAGTTTGAAGAGCATTGGTATTAATTCTTCTTTGAAAGTTTTGTAGAACTTGGCTGTAAACCCATCAGGTCCTGGACTTTTCCTTGCTGGTAGCTTTTTGATGACATCTTCTATTTCTTCACTTGTAATTGATCTGTTTAAATTGTGTATAGCCTCCAGATCCAGTTTAGGCAATTCATATGACTCTAGAAATCTGTCAATGCATTCAGTATTTTCTATTTTATTAGAGAACAAGTTTTCAAAGTAATTTCTAATTATATTCTGTATATCTGAGGTGTTTGTTGTGATATTCTCTTTTTCATCATGATTGTTAGTAATTTTAGTTTTTTCTCTTCTTCTTTTCGTTAGCATTACTAAGGGTCTGTCAATTTTGTTTATTTTTTCAAAGAATCAACTTTTAGTTTTGTCAATTCTTTGAATTGTTTCCTTAGTCTCAATTTCATTAATTTCTGCTCTGATTTTAATTATTTCTTGTCATCTGCTGCTCTTGGTGTTGATCTGTTCTTCTTTTTCTAGTGCTTTGAGGTGTGATGTTAAGTCATTTATTTGTTTTTTTTTTTTTTTCCTTTTAAAGAATGAACTCAGTGCAATGAATTTTCCTCTTACTACTGCCTTCATAGTGTCCCAGAGATTTCTATACGATGTATCTGTGTTCTCACTTACCTCTAGGAATTTTTTAATCTCCTCTTTGATGTCTTCTTCAACCCCTTGTTCATTCAGTAGCATGTTGTTTAGCTTCCAGTTTATGGAGTAGTTTTTCTTATTCTTTGTTTTGTTGTTGATTTCCAATTTCATTCCTTTATGGTCCGATAGCATGCAGGGTAGTATTTCTATTTTTTTATATTTGCTGAGAGTTGCCTTGTAACATAATATATGGTCTATTTTGGAGAAGGAGCCATGTGCTGCTGAGAAAAAAGTGTATTCTTTTACTGTGGGATGATATATTCTATATATGTCTGTTAAGTCTAAGTTATTAATTGTTTTAAGGAGGCCTACGGTTTCTTTGTTTAGCTTTTGTTTGGATGATCTATCTATTGGTGAGAGAGGTGTGTTGAAATCCCCTAGAATAACTGTGTTGTGGTCAATTTTACTCTTGAATTTGAGAAGGGTTTGTTTGATGAATGTAGGTGCTTCATTATTTGGGGCATATAGATTTATGATTGTTATATCCTGTTGATGAATGGTTCCCTTAAGTAGTAAGAAATATCTATCTTTGTCTCTTTTGATTAGTTTTGGCTTAAAGTCTACCTTATTTGAAATGAGAATGGAAACCCTTGCTTGCTTCTGGAGGCCATGTGAGTGATAAGACTTTTCCCAGCCTTTCACCTTCAGTCTATTTATGTCTTTTTTTATGAGGTGTATTTCTTGTAGACAGAAAATTGTTGGGTCATTTCTTTTAATCCATTCAGATAATCTGTGTCTTTTGAATGGTGAGTTTAGGCCATTAACATTCAGGGTTATTATTGAAATGTGATTTTTATTCCCATCCATTTTTATTTGTATTTTGATCTTTAGCTTGATTTGGTTTCTCTTCTGGTTGGTATTTCCCTTAGTTTAATATCTCCCTTTGTTGATTTTAGTTGTTATTTTTCTCTTCTTCTTCATGAAAAATTTTGCCCAGGATGTTCAGAAGTGCTGGCTTTCGAGCTGCAAAATCTTTTAACTTTTGCTTGTCGTGGAAGGTTTTTATTTCATCTTCAAATCTAAAGCTCAATTTTGCTGGATATAAGATTCTTGGTTGACATCCCTTTTCTTTCAGAACTTGAAATATGCTATTCCAGGATCTTCTTGCTTTTACGGTCTGGGTAGAAAAGTCTGAACATAGTCTGATTGGTTTCCCCCTATATGTAATCTGCTTTCTTTCTCTTGTGGCTTTTAATATTCTCTCCTTGCTCAGTATATTAGGCATTTTCATTATAATGTGTCTTGGTGTGGATCTGTTGTGATTTTGTATGTTTGGTGTTCGGTAAGCCTCTTGAACTTGGTTTTCCCATTCATTCCTCAAGTTTGGAAAATTTTCTGTAATTATTTCATTAAATAAATTATTCATTCCTTTGGCTTGAAACTCTGCTACCTCCTCTACCCCAATCACTCTTATGTTTGGTCTTTTTATGTTGTCCCATAATTCTTGGATGTTCTGTTCTTGGTTTCTTACCATTTTTGCTGTGTAATCTAGATTTTTGTCTAGGGTATATATTTTGTCCTCATTGTCTGAGGTTCTTTCTTCCAAGTGATCTACTCTGTTGGTGATACTTTCGATTGAGCTTTTATTTTGGTTTATTGCTTCTTTCATTTCCGGAATTTCTGTTTGGTTTCTCTTTAGAGCCTCTATCTCCCTCTTGAAGTAATCTTTTACTTCCTGTATTTGTTTATAGAGTTCGTTGTCAAAATGATCTTTTGCCGTCTGTACTTGCTCCCTCATCTCATTTTTTAGTTCATTCTTAAGTTCTGCAAGCATTTGGCAAATGTAATTTCTAAATTCCAACTCTGTCATTTCACCAACTGTGCATGCCATGGAATCTACTGAGGAGGTATATTGATTTGTTTTTGTCACTTTCCTTCCTTGTTTCTTCATCTTGCTTGTACGTCTATTCTTCTTGCACTATGGGACCTTGACTATGTTGCTTTTACCTTAGCACCTTAAGTTGCTCCTGTAGTACAATGCTATCAGATCCCCTTATATTTTCTTTACACTTTAAAATCAGACACATTCTATTCAGAGAATCCCAGTTTGATCATAATGTACAGATTTAGTTAACCTTGTTATTGTTTCCAATTTAGTCTGTAAGCTTCTAATGGGGCATTATAGATTCAAGTAATGGATACAGAGGTGATATGTTTAGTAAGAGGGAAGTGAGTGAACTGACTTGTTCTTTCTTAGAAAGTATAAAAACAGAGTTCTATGGAAGTGGTTTAGTATCAGCAGATGAGAGAGGAAATAATGAGTGATTAGGTGGAAAGACGAATATATATATAAACCTAAATTATGCAGCAGTTGAGAGAAGAAATAAAGAAAGATGGAGAAAAAGAAAAAGAAAAAAAAGAAAAAAAAAGTGACCAAGAAGTAGAAATTAGTATGAGAGGGAGTGAGTCTAGAAAATATAGAATACACTACATATAACACCACTTTGTTATATATTTCAATTGTACTCATTCAAAAAATCCCAATTTCTGCGTATAACATGTTTTTGCCTTTGTTGAGTATGCAATGGCAGGGTGTAAATAGGGAAGATGAAAGAAGGAGAAAAAATACTAAAATGAGAAGGAAGAAAAGAAAGAAAGCAAAGAGGTGCAGAAGCAAACAAATACACTGTCAATCAAAATGAAACAAACAGTGAAGGAGCCTATAATCAAGGAGATAGCTAAAGATTGCGGTTAGCTGAGAGCCATAAAAGATGTTTTAGTTTACACCTGATATTAATACATTATTCAAAGAATCTTTGGATGCCCGTGAACACTGTGTGACGCACCTGTAAGCCTGAGCTGTAAGCACGTGTCCTTGTTAAAGCTATATGTATATAACTGTGTGAGGTTCGTTAGTGTTTGTGGGGAAGAAGAAGGTGGTGGTTGGACTTAGAGCATTTGGAGTGATTGCTGGAGCTGGAGAGAGAAGAAGAATAAAAGACCTTTTTTCATTTTCATCCTGCCTCCGAATTTTCCTGTGGCGTTCGCTGCTCCAAACGACTTCCGCTTCAGGCAGCGACAGGTGGTGGCCTGTACAGGGAATTCGGCGGCCAGGTAAGAAAAAAGAAAATTTAAAAAGATGGGAGCAAATATAACAAAAAGTCGGTTTATAAAAGCCATGAATGAAATTTTTGATATTGAGAACTCAGATAGTGAGAAAAGTGAACAACAAAGCATATCCTCTGATTCAGTTGAGACCAGCAAGGAGAGTAGGAATGTAAATTCAAAAGTAAGATCTGCAAAAGCCATCAGAAGCATAATAAAATTAGCTGAGGAGTATGTACTCTCCTTAGAAGCTGAAACTCAGGATACTAGTGAAAGTAATAACAGTAACAAGGAGCCAAACCATGAAAGTACGGTCTCCTCCACTGAGCCGGTTAGGAATTATGAAGCTAGTAGTGAAGAGGAATCAAAAAGTGATTCGGAAAGCACAGTCTCCAATAAAAAGTACAAAAAGAAATTAAAAAAGAGAAAAGACCGTCAAATAGAGGAACCACTAGTGCCCTCTGCTCCTTCATGGATAGAATCCCTAACAGAAACAATAAAGAGTATTGACCAGAGTGTACGTGCCCTTGAGGTAGAAATTGGCGGCCTTTCTGAGTGCTTATATGCTCTCGAACAACATAGACCACAGGAGCACCTAGAACTGCCTCTCAAAATGAAGAGGGACAAAGGTATCACGAGTCCCTAGACTTTAAAACAATAAAGAATTTTAAAGAGGTGGTAATGACTTTTGGGCCTAAAGCTCCATTCACATTAAGTATGATAGAGTCACTTAACACCCTAATCTTAGCCCCCTCAGATTGGAAAAGTCTATGCAGAGCAGTACTAAGTGGGGGACAATACCTAATCTGGAAAACTCAATTCCAGGAACTTTTTTCAGAAATATCAAAGAGAAATGCTGCAGCAGGTTTCCCTCAACTCAATATAGATATGCTCACAGGGGAGGGTCTGTTCGCCGAACTACAAAATCAGCTACAATACGATCCCGGTGTGTATGCCCAGATACACACTGCAGCTGTGAAAGCCTGGAAGACAATATCAGGCACAGGGGATCTGTAAGGCAGCCTATCAAAAGTTATACAAGGACCTAACAAACCTTACGCTGATTTTGTAGATAGACTCTTAAAAATAACATCTAGAGTTTTTGGCGAAGTCGAGCAAGCTATGCCTCTAGTTATCCAATTAGCATACAAGAAAGCTAATAAATATTGCCAGGATGCAATAAGGCCATGGAGAAGTAAAAAAGAATTATCAATTTATATCAGACTGTGCAAAGACATTAACGAGGCTGTTATCACAGGCAACGTAATTGCTGCAGTGATGAAAAATTCCTCCCCTCAAAATTCCCAAAGGATTCAACCTAGAACAGTATATTCCAGACAAAATTATTATAATCAACCAAGATATGCTAAGTAATATCCCACAAGGGTAATAAAATCAAATTCATACCGTGTTCCAGGCCAATGCCCCAGGTGCAAAAAGGGTATACATTGGGCCAATCAATGCCATTATAGATATGATATATATGGAAATGATTTATCAAGGATTTCAAAAAATGTGGCACGGGCCCAATGCCCCGGGGCCCACAAATGTACTAGGCACTAGAGGAGGAAGGCCCTCAGATTCAAATGATTCCTCGTCACAATCCCTCCTACCCATTAATGCCCTTATCAGAGGGACAAGAGGAAGTGCAGGATTAGATCTCTGTTCTAATGCCCAATTGTCCTGACACCTGAAATGGGGGTTCAGCTGATTCCTACGGGAATCAGGGGACCTCTCCCTTCAGGAACTGTGGGACTAATCCTTGGGTGTGGTTCCAAAAGTTTATTAGGCTTTAATGTTATACCAGGGGTTATTGATTCAGATTATAATGGAGAGATTAAAATAATGCTAAGTACACACAGGGCATCATCTCCGTAAATCAAGGAGACAGAATCGCACAGCTGCTCCTCATTCCCAGTCTCCATAATTCTTTTAAAAGCATGCCACAAAATAGAAATAGCAGAGCATTCGGTTCCACTGGTTCAGGACCTATGGCTTTCTGGGTCCAGGACTATTCACGGAGGCCTATGTGCAAATTAAAAATACAAGGTATAGATATGGAAAGGCTGATTGATACAAAAGCTGACTCTTCCATCATAAATCTACAACAATGGCCTAAGCACTGGCCTCTACAGAAAGCCTCAACCAGTTTAAGAGGCTTGGGATACAGTAATACCCCAGCTCAAAGTGCTGTAATCTTAAATTGGCAAGACAATGAAGGCCATACAGGAACATTCCAACCTAATGTTTTAAACAGCTTGCCAGTTACCCTATGGGGAAGAGATATCTTACATCAAATGGGGCTACACCTAGCAACCAAGCCTGCAGGTGTTAAGAATAAAAATCCTAGTCATAATAAAAAAGGCAAAGGACATTTTTTCTAGGGGCCACTGAGAAAACAATTTTAAAAATACCATGGCTCTCTAATAAGCCAGTTTGGGTCCCTCAGTGGCCCCTATCCAAAGAAAAATTGCAAGCGGCCCATCAATTAGTTAAAGAACAATTAGAAGCAGGACACATAGAGCCTTCCACCTCTCCCTGGAATTCTCCCATATTGGTAATTAAGAAAAAATCAGGAAAATGGAGACTATTACAAGATCTAAGACAAATTAACATAACAATGCAAATTATGGGCCCTACTCAACCTGGACTTCCTAATCCTGTAGCTATTCCAAAAAACTATTACCTTATAACCCTTGATATAAAGGACTGTTTCTTTTCCATTCCCCTACATCCTCTGGATGCCCCCAGGTTTGCTTTTTCAATTCCTTCTATTAATAATAATGGCCCTGGTAAAAGATATCAATGGAAAGTATTGCCGCAGGGAATGGCAAATAGCCCTACACTGTGCCAACTATATGTGGACAGAGCTATACAGCCCATTAAAAACAAATATCAAGACCTCATGTGTCTACACTACATGAACGATGTTTTATTAGCTCACGCTAATCAAATTAAATTAAATCTTATTTAATATATTTAGTGAAATAACAAAAAATCTAAAAAATTATGGACTATATATAGCAGAAGAAAAAGTTCAAAGCAGATCACCTATACTATATTTAGGCTTTAAAATTGTGGATACTTTTGTTAAACACAAAAAATTTCTAATAAGTAAAAAACATTTGACCACCCTCAATGATTTCCAAAAATTACTGGGTGCCATTAATTCACTTTGCCCTACACTAAGCCTCACTACTGGACAATCAAAACCCTTATTTGACATCCTTCGTGGGAACCCTGACCCATTCTCATCTTGAACATTAACTCCTGAGTCCAGGAGAGCTCTAAAATTAGTAGAACAGGCCATTGAAAGATCCCATTGTGATAGATTTGATTTTGCACAACCACTAATATTGATTATTATTCCTTCAAAATATACTCCAACAGGAGTATTTTGGCAACAGGGACCTATATTATGGATACATTCGCTTGTCTCTCCTAAAAGTACAATTCAGTCTTATACCTCCATGGTGGCTAAACTTATTCTTCAAGAACTTAAAACCTCTACTAAAATATTTGGAATTCATCCCGCTACTATTATTAATCCTTATTCATCATCACAGGTTGAATATTTGTGCTTCAATGATAATGATTGGGCTATAGCTAGATGCTCTACTTCTGCAAATTTTGACAATCATATTCCTAAATCTCCTATACTGTCCTTTTGTATCAATCCTCCTATCATATATTCCCACAGGTAATAAAAAATCAACCCATTCCTAAAGCATTTAATGTATTTACAGATGGATCCTCTAACGGTACTGCTGCAGTAGTCACTCAAAATGAAAAAAAAAATGATTCATATCACTAATGAAAAATCAGCTCAATTAGTGGAACTCGAAGCTATAATAATAGCTCTGGAAAATTTTAAAGAATAGCCTATGAATATTTTTTCAGACAGCCATTATATTGTCCATGCTGTCCCAAAATCGGAGCTAGCAGGTCCAATAGCACCACATCCTCCAGCTTTTAAATTGTTTTCTCAAATCCAAAATCTCCTATGGCAACGAAAAGAACCTTTATTTATAGGTCACATAAGAGCTCACACTAATCTGCCTGGTCCTCTCCATGAAGGTAATCAAAAAGCTGATGCCCTCACTAAAACAATATTTATATTTACTACAGTACAACAAGCTACTTTATTTCATTCCCAGTTCCACATTAACAGCACTACCATAAGACAAAAATTTAAAATCACAAAAGAACAAGCTCGTAG
Source organism: Tamias sibiricus (assembly GCA_025594165.1). NCBI lineage: Eukaryota > Metazoa > Chordata > Mammalia > Rodentia > Sciuridae > Tamias > Tamias sibiricus. The sequence continues at coordinate 2,036,946 of CM046659.1, forward strand.
AATTGTAAAAGAATGTCCATCTTGTGTAACACTTTTGCCCAATCCACATTATGGGGTTAACCCACGAGGTTTGATGCCCAATCATTTGTGGCAGATAGATGTCACACATGAGCCAAGTTTTGGAAAATTACGATTTATTCATGTCACCATAGATACATGCTCAGGCATGATTTTTGCTTCTTTACATTCCGGAGAAAAAGTTAAAGATACTATATCTCATTGTCTGCAAGCTTTTGCTGCATTGGGCATCCCCAAAATGCTTAAAACAGATAATGGCCCTGCATATACATCCACATCCTTCAAACAATTTTGTACAAAGTTCAATATTATCCACAAAACAGGTATCGCTTATAATCCTCAGGCACAAGGAATAATTAAAAGAGCAAATTGGACACTTAAAAATATTTTACTAAAGCAAAAAGATGAAAACTGGAAAAATCCTAAGGACAGATTGGCAGTTGCCCTGTTTACCCTAAATTTCTTAACTTTAGATTCTAATGGACATTTGGCTGGAGATAGACACTGGAACCCACACCAACAACATAAACCTTTGGTTTACTGGAAGGATGTTCTCTCAGGTACATGGAAGGGTCCAGACCCAGTATTAATTTGGGGGAGAGGATCTGTTTGTGTTTTTCCAAAGCACGAATCCTCTCCAATATGGATACCATCTAGATTGATAAAGCAGGTATAAAGTCAAAAGGATCAAGACGAAGTTATTGAGGAGTCTAGGTTGAATAAACAAGTACAAAATCAAGAGGACCAAAATGAAGGTATGGAGTGATTCCCTTAAAAGAGTCCTCCATTAAATTTACAACTTAAATTTCATTCTTCCCGGCCGGACAAGAAGATCTCTCTTCAGTGTATACACAATTGTAATTTTTTTTCTCTTTTATATATGTCTTTATGTCTGTGCATTTGTCTAAATTTCATGTTAATGTGATGTCACAAATATATGTTTATATGTGCTTCTGTCTAGTGTGACGTCACAAATAATTAAGTGCTTAAAAAAATAGGTAGATAGATATAGATCCAAATAACGTTAATTCATTTAAGCTTAGAATATTCTAATTAGATAATCAATAGATAGATAGATAGATAAATAGATATTCACATAAGTTCAGAATATTTTAATTAGATAATCAATTATAATGATAATCAATTTTGATTTATAGTTGTCTCCGGGACTTCTCTTCAGCTGTGAATATGTTTAATGTTGTATAACCTGATATTTTGGTGTTCTGACAGAGGATTGTTTATTTGTTATTAACTTCATTTGTTTAATAGCTGATTAATTTGAATTATTTCAACAGGTATAGGATTGTTGTGTATATAGAGACTTGAGGATTCCAGCTAACAAATTATTTTTCCAAAGTGCCTTTAGCTTTTCTTTATCTTTAATGCAGTAAACACCCTCAGTTTCTCTTTGATTATTTCTGAATGTGATATTTTGCCAGCTTACGTTTGTGGGAGCTTAAGCAGCAATGTGTGTGAGCAGAGATCAACTTTTATTTTCTACTCTAATAATTCTTTTTTTAGTTTGACAGCTCACCTTTTGATCTCAGTGCTGGAATAGCACTGTCTTTCCCTTAATTATGGATGCTTGAGTTTTTAGGTAGCGGGCCCTGAAGATTTGCCGGTGGAAATGTCTAGACATAAAAAAGACGGCTGCTGCTACAACTGCAGGGACCGCGGTTGCTGCAAGCATCCCTGATGCTCAAGCATCAAACAACCTAACCAGCAGTGTGGCCTCTGCTCTGCATGCATGGGGCCTCCTGAATCTTTGTGTTATAACTTATGGACATTTTGATTTTCCATTATTTAGGGACATTACGGGACAATGCCTTGCGGATATTTGTCTAAGAGAACTCAGTGTGTTACTTGATGAAACTAAGGGCAGCTGATTCACTTAAAGAACTTGATACACTATGGAATTTTGGCTCGTCAGCAGTAGGCTTACCGCCTTAAAGCCGCAGCATCTCCTAAAAATTGGACGGCTGTTAGTCAACACACAGTCAATCCTGAAGGGCTCTATTGGATGGCTGGTTAGCCTATGACGGGTAAGATCCCCAGAAGGGGACAACCTAAGACATTGTACAGTTGCACAGGACAGTCTAATGTGGCCGGCATGTCAACCTAAGCCAGGAGTCAGGACAGCCTAGACTCCCATGACGGGTAAGAATGTTGGTTGCACATGGACGTCCTAGAACATCCCCTATTTTAAAACTAAAAGGGGGAAATGAAGGAGCCTATAATCAAGGAGATAGCTAAAGATTGCGGTTAGCTGAGAGCCATAAAAGATGTTCTAGTTTCCACCTGATATTAATACATTATTCAAAGAATCTTTGTATGCCAATGAACACTGTGTGACGCACCTGTAAGCTTGAGCTGTAAGTATGTGTCCTTGTTAAAGCTATATGTATATAACTGTGTGAGGTTCGTTAGTGTTTGTGGGGAAGAAGAAGGTGGTGGTTGGAGTTAGAGCATTTGGAGTGATTGCTGGAGCTGGAGAGAGAAGAAGAATAAAAGACCTTTTTTCATTTTCATCCTGCCTCCAAATTTTCCTGTGGCGTTCGTTGCTCCAAGCGACTTCTGCTTCAGGCAGCGACACAACAACAACAAATAAACCTAGAAACTAACAAACAACCCCTCCAGGGAACAACAAAACAAATAAACAAACAAACGTACAAAAACGTTGAAACCAGGAATAAGTCTCAAGCCAAATGGACCCTTGGAAGCCCTTCTTTTTTCCCTTCCAGATTAAGTCAATTGACCTGGAACTTATCCATTCAACAATCCTGTTAGTGGAGTCAAGGCTGCACCTTTGGCCCTTTGCAGAATGGCACAGTGGAAGATTCGAGGGGGCTTATCCTCAGGATGGGCCCTGCATTCAGCAGTAGGGAGCTGCCACTCTGGGCCTGGAGGCCAGGCAAACTGGTGGCTGGATCTCTCCTTCCCGTGGGCGGGCGGATGCCTACCTCTTGCTCTGGTCACCCTGGGCGGGTCGCGGGGAGTGGGGGTAGTGCTTCCCCAGGCCTGGCCCTGCATGCAGCAGCAGGGAGCAGCCACTCTGGGCCCTGCAATCCAGGCACACTGGCGGCTGGAGCTCTCCTTCCGGCTGGCGGGCGGATGCCTACCGAATACTTTTATTGAGATAAAAGAGTTACCTAAATTAAAATTATTACAAAAATTATTTAAAACTATAAACAAAAAATTATATAAAAACTCTATAAAAGTTAATTAAATAAATATATAAAACAATCAAAAAATGCTATTTAAAGTTTTTTCCTAAGGTCAAATGTTAATGTACTGATATAAACCAAAGCTTAATCTATGATAAAATGACAAAAATTTCTTAATATTAATTCACCTATAACATTATATTTGTTAAGTTTTGGGTTTTATTTTTTTTTAAACAAGTAATCTAAAAAAATTTAAAAAAATATACAACTATAGTTAAACAAAAACTATTAATTTAAAATATTATAAAATTATTTCTTTAAAAGCTAAGCTTAATTTATAAAGACATCAATGTAATTATATATTATAAAAACATTTTGCTTCTTTTCCAAAAAAATTTAAATACTCTCAAAATGTCTTTAATCCATTCTAAATGTGATATTTTATCAGCAAAAGTTCATAAAAGCTCAAACAACAATATATATAAACACTACAAAATTTTATTTAAAAAACAGAGATCAACTTCAAAATTAAAACGCTTGACCTAAAATTAAAAAATCCCACCATACCTGAGATAAGATAAGGCTCTAGTCTTACATGCCAAAATATATAGTTTAAAAAGTAATTCTTGTTGTTCAAAAACAAAAATTATAATATATTACTCAAAATCCAAAATAGTTATTACACAAACTAAATGTGTTTTTAAGTTTGCCTGTTAATGTTTTGTACCGCAGACACCAGCTAATAAAAAATAAATGACGACTATAAGTTTATAAACATTAAAGTTAAAGCCCAATAATCTTAATTTAAAATTAGCTTACTAAATGTTTAAAATCAAAATTTTAAATTAAATTAAAAGAGTCAAAAAAAAAAAAAAACCAAAAAACAATATTTAGTTCTTGCCCTCAAAGTCAAATCTAAATCCAAGAGACAAGAAAGTTCTCTAAAAAGCTTTACAACTCTGGGCCACGTAACTTCCCGATCAAAGAGGTTATAAGACCTATAAAAAAAAAAAAAAAAAACAAAAACAGTGACCTTACTATAAAAAAAAGGTCCTAAAAAAAAGACATCCCTACTACTTCCAAGAAAAGCCACATAGTCAAACAAAACCTAGATCCATCCTCATAAAAGACACAAACAAAATGAAAAAAGCTATTCTCGAGTTCCCCCAAAAATTACTCCCATAAAAATTCAGCTGACTCTTAACAATAGATAAAGGCAAAAGTCAATTTAACTTGATTCATTTTAAACACCTAACAAAAACAGTTAAAACCGAAAATACAGCCATTCCTAGACACTTAAAAAATAATAATTATATGTAATTTAAGATATACACTTATATTAGCCCCAAAGTTAGTAAGACTAGAGGCTACAAAAGAGATTCTTTAAAAAAAAAGTGTCTAATAACTATATATAAAAAAAGTTTAACTACTAAGTAACTGCCAAGACAAAAGTTTTTAGTCAATAAGGCTTACAAATCTTCCTAATCTACACAGGTAAACTTAATATTCAATAATATAATTATCTAGCCCTAAGTAAAAAAAAATTAAAAAATTCTCTACTAGACACAAAAGTCATGCCAATAAAAAATTTTATAAGATCAAATGACATTAAGTAACTTAATTACCATCTTATCTAGATAGGCATCTATAACATTAAATGTTATGTTTACGTTCCTCATAACTCTATACATACTAAAGATTTAAATTATCATCCTCATAATATACATTAAAATGTTCCAGATACTATAACATTTATTCAATACTCATGTTTTTTTGTTTCTCTAATAAAAACTCCCATAACTGATGGCTTTACAACCTTCCCCAGACTTCAATCTAACCTAACTTCTAATAAGAAAACTCCAAACTACTTCCCCCATCACTTTGCCCACTTTCAGCTCAAAAAAGCCAGATTCGGTTGCCGTCCTATTCCCTTACAGTAGTAAAAAGTTCCTAAAATTAAAAAAATAAAAAAGCCAAAGTCTCATAAATTGTTAATATCTATCTTCACTCAATGGCCCATTAAACCCTCTCCACCTGAGGGCTTAAAAATATTATTTTGTAAACAAATCATTACAAAAATTTTCAAAAGATAACACATTAAACAAGCCATCATAGAAAGACACAATAAAACCCTAAAGGTCCAATTAATAAAACAAAAAGGGGGAAACAGCCCCCATCATCAGTTAAAAACAGCGATGCTTAAATTTTTTCCAAGTATCAGCCTTTGACTGTCTTTCAGAGATATTGATCCAACCAGATGCCCTACCTATGTGTCTTTCCAATTGGAGAACCAAGCCCTATTTGGGTACCTGCTAGGGACCTCAAATACTGCCAATTAGAACAAAATGACTACTCAAGAGCACATGCTCTTGAGGGGTGATTTTTTTCCCTTTTTCCACAGGAATGAAAAACCCATGATGGATCCTCTGTCTCGTTGTGATTGGACTTCTCAACATCTCTATCCTGATGTTCATCAGGAGCCCTGTTGCCTTGGACTCTCCCTTTGTCAGTATTTCAACTCTTTGCGACAAGAGAAGAGGGACTATACCTATTCCTGGGAGAAAAGTGCTATTTCTGTGCCAACTGTCCTGACTTTGTTCTAGACATCTTCCTTTAGAGTAAACTAAATGGGTCGGCTTTAGCTCAAGCGGTTACTTCCTCATGCTAGACTTTGTATCTGTCTAATCCCTACCTTCTCCCTTTTTTGTAAAATCCCTGACTGTCATTTTCCTTGTGTTCACTTCTGGGCCCTGTGTACAGCTTGGGGGTCTGCCAATAATGCCTTCAGAGATGCTGAGCAAGAGCCCTACAGACTTGGCCATGGTCCTTAACAGGATGCGGAGGTCTAAACCAGCCATCCTTAAAAAGCCTTCCCAAAGGCGACTGTCCTGTCCCATGTCTTTCCCCTGGCCACTTGCTGGCCCTGGGTGTGTCCACCTAAAGTGCTAGGGTGGTACAGGCACACTCTAAAATAAGATGGACACCCCATTTTTGAAAACAAAAAAACAAAACGGGGAAATGTTGGGACCTTACACTGTGTGCCTATGGGGTGGAAAAGCTCTGGCTTTCTGGCTGCTTGCCACATTACCATGCCCTGTTACCTGACCTAGGCTAAGCAGGGGGTGTGGCTGGTTCTGAGAACCAGAACCGCCCTGCTGGTCACTGACTGGCTGTGGCCCACTATAAAGCATTGTGCACCCCTTCAATAAACGAGCTCCTGAACCCTTTGACTGGACTCTCCAGTATGTTCCTGTGTCCTTTGAGGGTGGGGGAGGGAATATTGGCGGCCTTCGCTCTCCCAATCTAGCCTCTTCGTTGGGGAAGACCTCTCTGGCCTCTTTTGCTGGAAAAAAGAGGTCCATCCCGGGTACAGGGAGGTTAAAGACCCCAACCCCTTATATAACTTCACGACAAAGTGGCACCCAACGTGGGGCAAAACTTCTCGGCAGGTTGGGTAATCGTTTAATCCAGACAGGGCCTTATGAGTAGCGACATACTCTAAAAAATGAGACAACCATACATCTCTCTCTCTCTTTCTTTGCTTGACAAAAGAGGTCCATCCCGGGTATAGGGAGGTTAAAGACCCCAACCCCTTATATAACTTTGCGACAGCAGAGTGGAGCTGAGAGGAGGTCCTTCCCCACACTCCAGCCTGCAGAGCCACCAGCAGGCAGAGGCAGCCTAGGGGAGCTGATGGCAAGACGTCACAGGTAGGAGGAACCTCACCTTGGCTGCCCTAGTAAGGCACTTGGTGGGGCTACAGGAGTCTGAGCCCAGCACCTTCCCAGTGAGGAAGGGCAGCAAGTGTCACATCAGCAGGGCTTTCTGGGGCCCTGAGGCTGATGCTGGTCCAGCTGGCATTGGACTGCATAGTCCTATCTCCATGATGTTAATGGAGAGTCAACCCTATGCCAGGTCCAGCTCGGTGTCTGCAGCACATGATGTGCTTGATTCACAGCTTCAACCTGAGGAGCATGTCCCCAGATGAGGAGTAGGTGACAATTTGGAGCCAGACACCAAAACTTTTGCTGCAGTGAGTGAAAATGTTGTGGCCTGGGAAGGAATTTGTGCACTTAGCACTTTGGGAAGGGTGTTCATGGAATTCACAGAGCCTCAATGCAGGGACATCTTCTCCTTCATGTACTGACACTTAAACCCAAACTGATACTACTAAGAGGTGCATGCCTGGGTTGGAACCAACCCAGGAGGGCTGTCACTTCCTGCATAGAATGAGGGCCACAGCAAGGGCCTTGAGAGGAGGACTTGGAGGTTGCCTTTGCCATTTAAGGAATCCATGGCCATCTTCTGTCCTGTGAGCTTGCAGCCACAGAGCACTGTGGGAAGTGTCAGCTGGCCCTTAGCACCCAGGTCACTTGCCAAGGCTGGTGCTCAGCCTGCTCACCTCAGAAACTGAGAAGCAAAAGGGAAACATTAATACCTGCCCACTCTGGGGGTTTGTGCTACAGGCAAAGAAGAACTAAGACTCTGATCTGTGACCCACAAATATTCAGAGCCAGCTGCTTCAGGACTCTGGGTGTTTAGTAATATCATGAGTAAGACTTAGGTCACTGTCATGAAAAGAACTGACAAGGAAACTTTGAGCAGAAGACCTTATATGCTTCTTTTTTTTGCTGGAGGCTCCCAGATGTGAGTGTTTCAGGGATCAAGGGAAAAAGACCTGAGGCAGCTGCATCTGAGTTCAAGACTCATTCTGGAACTCTGTCCCCAGAGTCTTCTCCCACATGCAATTATAGGACTCAGGACCTGGTTGATGAAGCCCTCACAGACATTGTCCCTAACCTGCGATGTCTCTGGGTACTCCATCACCAGTGGTTACTGCTGGAGGTGGATCCATCAGCCTCCAGGGAAGGGACATCCCTGAATGGGGCTCATTGGTGGTAATAGACGCACAACTCATAACCTCTTCCTGAAGAGCTGTGTCTCCATGTCCACAGACCCATGTAAGAATGAGTTCTTTCTACATTTGAGTTCTGGGACCAACCGGATGCAGCTCTATATTACTGTGCAGGAAACAGAGTAGGGGACATTGTTGTGACCCGAGGCACAAGCATCCCTGAATGGTAGCTAAGAACAAGATGGGAATTAGAACCAGCAGGGAGCTCAGGACCAGCAGGGAGCCTAGGATCAGGAGAAAGTTCAGAATAAGTAGCAGAAAAATCAGAAACAGCATGGGAAACTCAGGACCAGGGGTGGAGCTGGTGCACTGGGGAAACTGAGCAACACATGGGACCAAGGAGCAGGTGCAGGGAAAAAGCTGGAGTGAGGGGATTCCTGTAAGCCTGTGGGGTTTCATCTCCTCTACCCTATAAAACTTCAAGAGACTCTGCAGTGTGTGTGCTGTAGAGGACTGTGGAATGTCCAAGCCCCTATCATTTAACAGAATCATTGTTAATTTTTTTTGCATTAATGAGTATTTTTTTCTTAATCACATTCATATGAATTTCCCTGAAAGGCAAACACATCTTGTACACAACTGAAAGTAGACTGAAGTCTACAAAAATCAACTGTTCTTGGAGAATGGAAGCACCATTGTCATGATCATCACCTGAAAGTCAGTGTGGGAACATTCAAAAAATGGGACTCTGAAAACCTCACCAGATGTATCCAGCAGGGAGCTGGAAGAGGGTCTGAGAAGCAGGTTTGTCCATGGTGAGAACAAAGCCCAAATACTCAACTTGCTCTTGACAGATATGATCTGCTGATCACACTGCACAATCACACCTGCTCCTGTGTGCAAATTTATATTTGGATCATTGATAACACTGATCGTTCCATCTTATGATTTTTTGTACATATTAAATAAATAGAGATCGTGGACAAAAAGTAAAATAGAAGAAATGGTAATGTCCTGAGTACTATTTATCTACCATGCAGACCATGACACACCCATGTTTTCAGTAGTATCTGGGACTCCACCCAGAGCTGCTATATACCAGGAGGATATGCAAATAGGGTCTCCCTCTGCTCAGGAAAACCAGCCCACCCTGACCTGCAGCTCTGCAGAGGAGCCCAGCCCTGGACTCCCAGCTCAGCCCACTCAGTGGTCAGGACTGAACACAGCTGCTCACCATGGAGAGTGTGCTCAGCTGGGTTTTTCCTTGTGGCTGTTCTAAAAGGTAATTAATGTAGAACCAGAGACCCTGAGTGTGTGAGTGGACAGGAGTGAGATAAAGAGTGGATGAGTGACAGTGTCCTGACCTGGCCTCTGTGTTTTCAGGTGTCCAGTGTGACATGCAGCTGGTGGAGTCTGGGGGAGGCGTAGTGCAGCCTGGGGGATCGCTGCAACTCTCCTGTGCAGCCTCTGGATTCACCTTCAGTAGCTATGACATTCACTGGGCCTGCCAGGCTCCAGGGAAGTGGCTGGGGTGGATCTCTGGCATTAGTGAAAGTAGTAGTTACAAAAATCATGATAACTCTGTGAAGTGCCAATTCACCATCTCCAGAGAAAATTGCAAGAACATGCTGTACTTGCAAATGGGCAGTCTGAGAGCCAAGGACACAGTCACCTATTACTGTGCTAGATACACAGCAAGGAGACCTCAGTGTGAGTCCAGACACAAACCTTCCTGCGGGGCCCCCAGGACCAGCAGGGGGCGCACAGCACACAGGGAGCTCAGGGTCAGGATAGAAGCAGGTGCAGAGGGGGTGAGGACTGGTTTTGTTCATCTGGGGCTCTTCAGTTAACATCTTCCCAGGGAGCTCTGGCCTTATAGTCTACACTTACCTTTGGTGCCTCTGAAGATAATTATTCTGGTTTTGTGAAGTATTTTTTTTCTTTTAAAATAGTGCATCATACATATACTTATTGGGATTCATTTTTAACATAAACACAAATAATCATTAAATATAAAACTCTTTTTATCTCCCAGTACCTTCTTTTTCTTTTTCTTCTCCAACCCCATAATTACTTTACCCTACTGATCTCTCTTCCGTGTTTTTATCATAATTAAATTAACACTATGTATATCCATATATACAAATGTATCTATATTTGTGTGTGTGTGTGTGTGTGTGTGTGTGTGTGTGTGTGTAACCCACAGTGGTACATTCCTACATGGGCAGGATACATAGTGCACAGAATTGACCAATAATATGTGCTCAGTTCACTCCTGGCTCCTCCCTCTTCCTGTCCATCCTCTCTCTTCATTAGTCACCTTCAACTTCCCCAGTGATCTCTTCTATGCTCTTGGGTTTCCACTTCCTTTATTTTCCTTATTTGTTCATGCTGCCTCATATGACAGAAAACACTCAACCCTGACCCTGTGACACTAACTTTCTTATATATCTTGCCCTAATGTTCTGCAACTCCATCTATTCACCCTCATTTCATTCTTCCAAATGGCTGAGTACAGCTGCATTATTTGTTTCTAATCCACCCTTTCTTTATTCATGCAGTATTGATGAGCATGTGGGCTGGCTGCATAACCTGGGTCTTGGGAACTGCCCTGTATAAACCCTGCAGTGGCTGTGTCACTGTAGTGTGCTGGCATTAGGTCTTTAGGATAAATACGAAGTAGCAGGAGAGCTGGGTTCCACTGTGACCTCATCCCTGTTGTTCTGAGGGACGTCCACCCTGCTTTCTTCATGGTTGTTTTCATTTGCAGTCCCCAAAAACAATGTGTGAGTGAGCCAATCCCCACATTTTCTCCAGCGCCTGTTATTATTTGTCTGTTTTATAGCTGTCATTCTGATGACATGAGAAGGAAGCTCATTCTCATTGTCAATGGCATTTCCCTAATTGTTAGAGACATGAGCTTTTATACATGTGATTGTTGTTCATTTGTTTTTTCTTTCTTTGAGAAGTGTCTGTTTAGTTCTTTCTGCCATCTATTAAATGCATTATTTTTGGGAGGTTAAAGTCTTTGAGCTTTTCATATATTCTAGGTATTAATTCCTGTCTGGGGAGTAGAGCAGAAGTGTTCGCCCAATCTCTAGATCTCTCTCTCCATACACTTACTTGTCTCATGTACTGTTAAAATCTCTTGAAGTTCTTGCCTTCCCACTGACTGAACTTGATTTTTTTTCTAGGGCATTAGTTTTTATTATTATTATTATTATTATTATTATTATTATTATTATTATTATTTGTTTTAATTAGTTATTCACGGCAGAAGAATGCATTTGTACACTTTGATATATATACATAGATGGGATAAAATTTCTCATTTTTCAAAGTGTACATGTTGCAGAATCATATTGGTCACGTAGTCACATATGTACATACAGTAATAATGTCTGTTTCATTCATCATCCTTCCCATCCCCACATCCCTTCCCTCCCTTCCCTTCACTTCCATCTAATCTAAGGTAATGCTACTTTTCCCTAGTGTCCCCCACCTTATTGTGAATTAGCATCCGCATGTTAGAGAAAAGATTTGGCCTTAGGTTGTATGGGAATGGCTTAGTTCGCTTACTGTGATATTCTCCAATCCAACCATTTACGGGTAAATGCCATAATTTTGATTTTTTTTTTTTTAAGCTGAGTCTGTTGTCTTATTATTTCAGATCCTGACCCCTGTGTTCACATCATAGGTCAACAGACAGGGGTAAGTTCATTTTTTCTGACTTGAAAAATTGTCAACATTTTTATTGACTAAACCCGTGGCTATCTTTCCAGACCTTTCTGGGAGAGGAAGGCAGAGGGAGCCTTCCTTGCCCTGTTTCAGGACTCAGGGGAAACCGCTGAGGGTCTTTCAGTGAAGCAGGATTTGCTGTGTGTTTTTCACAAATGACGTTCACTGTGCTGCTCCTCCTGAGTGACTTGCTGGTTGCTTTCATCATGGAAAGTGCTGGATTTCTCCCACTGGTATGTTCTGAGTTTGTTGAGATGCACTTGCAATATTGGCCTCTGGTGTGCTGAGGAGGGAACCAGAATGGACTGCTCCTTTAGCTGTCCCTGCATCCCAGGCAGGTGGCCTCCTGTCAAGGTGTGGCTCTCTCACTGTGCCCTGCCCTTCAGTTTCCAGCCTGCCAGGACTTTTCTGCAGAGTTCCAGCACCTGGTTCATGGTGGCTGTTGGCTGGAGTTGGCTACACTGTGGGTTGTCCTCTGGGTTTTGGTCCAGCATGTGTCTGGCCTCCTAAGATGGTTTCCCATCAGTTATCCTCTGCCTGTGTTGCAGGACCATCCATGAGGCCACCTTCCCTGGCTCTGTTTCTCATTCATTTTTAGTCACCCATCAACCCTCCTGCCATGTCTCTGTGCCTGCTGTTGACTTCTCCAGTCTTGGCAGACCTGGTGGGACCTGGGCCATCCCAACTGTTCTGTCCTTGGCTGTGGCATCATGGCTATGGGCAGAGAGGCAGCAGGGAAGCCTGTGGGCATGGTGAGCTCTCTGGGGAAAGGCAGGTGGGGATGTAGACTGGACCTGAGTGGTGCTCGGATAGGCTGTCTGCATGGACAGCCTGAAAGACTCAGGCAAGATTGGGATGGCCTAGGCCTCAGGATTCCCTCCTCTACAGTCTCCTCTGACTGCAGCAGCCCAGCCAGGCTATGCAGGGTGAGCTTCCTACATGGAAGGCCTTGGTGGCCATGGGATGCCATGCACTCACAGAACCACCCACCTTAATGCTCAGTCAAGTACCTGAAGATTGTGGTGTTGCCAGGTGAATTCACCACCCTGACTGTGATCAATGTTACTAAAAGGAAGGAAGGAAGGAAGGAAGGAAGGAAGGAAGGAAGGAAGGAAAGAAGGAAGGAAAGAAGATAGATAGATAATTATAGAACCACGATTGAGATTCTAGGAAGTGTTTGGTGTCCTAGGGAAACACCTGCCCAGGAAGTGTGGCATCAGATAAATCTTGGAATAGATGAGGTACTTTCTTTTTACTTTGAAATTTTCTATGTTAAATAATGATAATAAAACTAGGCCATCCTTACAGGAGAAAGCTCATTCTGAGCAAATATTGGCATTTTTAAGTCTTAAGTCATGATTTTAAGGAAAGTCTGAGAAGGACAGATTAGAGGCAACAGTGGCCTCTTACTCTCTTGCTGCTTCTACGGGACCCCCTGGGCATTCCCTGACAGCAGTTTAGATTGTGAAGACATGGCAAGTGGAATTTTCTAAAGGCCTCTAGAACAGAGAAAGGAAGGATGGGATTGGAGGGGGAAAAGTGTACATGTAGAGGCCACAATCACAGAACACCAGACAGTCTCCATTGTGCTGGCTCAGTGCCTGAAGACAGGCACCAGGCCTGGTCACTTGTAGACAGTCTAGAACACCCTTACCAGGTATGAGCTGGGATCAGGGGTTTGGGTGCTTGAGAAAGATATGGATGGTGTGCTTGTCCAATCCTGCAGTAAGCCCTTCTCCAAGACTCTTAGAAGCTGCCCACCTACTTTTTTGTGTCCTTTTAACTTTCTTCTTTCTTTCTCATGACAAGTCCAGGAGGTGTGGGCTGGCCAGGCAGTCCTCAAAATAACTATGTGAACTATCGAAAAGATGACCTTGCCTTATACTTTTTCTCTGTGAAACATGATGAATCAACTTTGTCATGACCTGATTATAGGTAGTTCTGTATCTCGTTCTTCTATCTCAGAGTGATTTTATTCCTCCTGGTTCTCATGAAAGAAACTGAACCCCAAGGAGCACTGGAATCCAAGGGCCTCCAGCTCCCAGGAGCTAACAGGCCCTGTCTAGAGGAGGTCAGATGTACTGCCAGGGTTAGCTAGAATTCAGGTCAGAACACTCAGAGGAGAAACTTCCAATTCCTAGACCCACAACCATTTACTGTCCTTCCTTCTGGTGAGGACACATTAGTGAAATGGCTTCTCAGCTGCAGTGTGACACCAAATCTGACCATCCAAGAGCCCACCACCCCTGCTGAGAAGGACAAAAGCAGCCATCCAACAAGGGCAGCATCTAATGGTCCCTGACACTTAGTGAGGCTAGCAATGGACTTCCCAGCACCTGCTCATTGGAGAAACTCTGCACTTGTTATGGACACTTACGGGGTGCCAGCTTGTCACACGAAGCCTCAACAGTGCCCAACAGCACCTGCCTTCTAGTCATTCACAAGAAGTTTTGATTATGAGTAAAGTATTCTCTTATAAGATGGCATCCATTGTCAGTAGTTATACTCAGTAGGTATTAAAATAAAAATTCTAGTGAGTTCCAAGCATGGTCTTTGTGTTGCAGATATGCACAGAGACTACCAGAGTTACAGGAGCCACTTCTGTCCTCTGCCATGACCATTTCCATATTTAGCAGGACATGACAGGTGACAACATAACCTGGACCCTGTGTTCTGGTTTATTGAAGTGTCTCCTTTAGAAGCTTTTATATAGTGATATTATGGCTGACAGATTTTATCATAAGACCACTGAAGGCAAAGATAAATTCCATAGGATGTTAGACTAATGAAGGACCTTAAAAAGGAAACTCCAATTCCTTAGCCCATTTATTGACTGGGTTATTTGCTTTTTTGGTGTTAAGTTTTTTTAGTTCTATATACATTCTAGAAATTAGTGCTCTATCTGATGTGCATGTATTAAATATTTGTTCCCAATTAGTTGGCTCTCTATTCACCTCACTGATTGTTTCTTTTGCTGAGAAGAAGCTTTTCAGTTTAAATCTATCCCATTCATTAATTCTTGGTAATAGTTCTTGTGCTACAGGATTCTTATTAAGGAACTTGGGGCCTAATCCGACATGTTGGAAATTGGAGCTTACTTTTTCTTCTATTAGGCGTATTGTCTCTGGTCTAATTCCTAGGTCCTTGATCCACTTTGAATTGAATTTTGTGCATGGTGAGAGACAAGGTTTAATTTCATTTTGTTGCATATGGATTTCCAGTTTTCCCAGCACCATTTGTTGAAGAGGCTATCCTTTCTCCACTGTACATTTTTGGCACCTTTGTCTAATATAAGATTGCTGAAATTATATGCATTAGTCTCTGTGTCCTCAATTCTGTACCATTGGTCCACCAGTCTATTTTGGTGCCAATACCATGCTGTTTTTGTTACTATTGCTCTATAGTATAATTTAAAGTCCGGTATGGTGATGCCCCCTGCTTCACTTTTCTTGCTCAGGATTGCTTTGGCTATTCTGGGTCTCTTATTTCTCCAGATGAATTTCATGACTGCTTTTTCTATTTCTTTGAAGAATGACATTGGGATTTTGATTGGAATTGCATTAAATCTGTATAATGTTTTTGGTAGTATGGACATTTTGACAATATTGATTCTACCTATCCAAGAGCAAGGTAGGTCTTTCCATCTTCTGAGTTCTTCTATGATTTCTTTCTTTAGTGTTCTATAATTTTCCTTATAGAGCTCTTTCACCTCTTTCGTTAAGTTGATTCCCAGGTATTTTATTTTTTTTGATGCTATTGTAAATGGCGTAGTTTTCATCATTTCCCTTTCAGAGGCTTTGTCTCTGATGTACAAAAATGCCTTTGACTTATGGGTATTGATTTTGTATCCTGCTACTTTGCCAAATTCATTTACTAGTTGTAAAAGTTTTCTGGTAGAGTTTTTTGGGTCTTCTAGGTAGATTATCATGTCATCAGCAAATAGTGCTAATTTGAGCTCTTCTTTTCCTATCTGGATCCCTTTAATTTCTTTCGTCTGTCTAATTGCTCTTGCCAGAGTTTCCAGTACTATGTTAAATAGCAGTGGTGAGAGGGGGCATCCCTGTCTTGTTCCAGTTTTTAGAGGGAATGCTTTCAATTTTTCTCCATTTAAGATAATGTTAGCTCTGGGCCTTGCATAAATAGCTTTTATAATGTTGAGATATGTCCCTGATATTCCTAGTTTTTCCAGTGTTTTGAACATAAAGCGGTGCTGTATTTTGTCAAATGCTTTTTCTGCATCTATTGAGATAATCATATAGACACTTCTCAGAAGAAGATACACGATTAATCAACAAATACATGAAAAAAATGCTCAACATCACTGGCAATTAGAGAAATGCAAATCAAAACTACTCTAAGATTTCATTTCACTTCAGTCAGAATGGCAGCTATCAAGAACACAAACAACAATAAATGTTGGAGAGGATGTGGGGAAAAAGGCACACTCATACATTGCTGGTGGGACTGCAAAATGGTGCAACCGCTATGGAAAGCAGTATGGAGATTTCTTGGGAAAATGGGAATGGAACCACCCTATGACCCAGCCATCCCACTCCTGGGTCTATTCCCAAAAGACTTAAAAACAGCATATTACAGTGACACAGCCACTTCAATGTTTATAGCAGCACAATTCACAATAGCTAGGTTATGGAACCAACCTAGATGCCCCTCAGTAGATGAGTGGATAAAGAAAATATGGTATATATACAAAATGGAATTTTACTCAGCAATAAGAGAGAATAAAATAATGGCATTTGCAGGTAAATGGATGAAGGTGGAGAATATAATGCTAAGTGAAATTAGTCAATCTCAAAAATCCAAGTACCGAATGTTTTCTCTGATATAAGGAGGCTGGTTCACAGAGTTGTTGGAAGGGGGTACATAGGATCAGAGGAACACTAGAATGGTCAATGGAAAGGGAGGGGAGGGAGGGAGTAAGGGGGGGGTTGGAAAAAAATTGGTGGTTGAATGAGATGGATATCATTATCCTAAATGCATGATTGAAGATCTGAATGGTACTTATATACTTTGTATACAAGCAGTTGTATGTAAAAAGATACTATACTTGTGCATGATGAATAAGTAAATAAATAATAAAAAAATTAAAAAAATAAAAATAAAAATAAATAAAAAGGAAACTCCAGCCCTTGTTGTACAGGTGAGGAAACTGACATGTAAAGTATTTTCTCAGAGTTTCTTGGTTGCAGCAGAGCCGGGATGAGAACCACAGGATGATAATTTACAATTCTGGAGGTCTTCTGGTGAGGGTTCTGGGTTTTCTAGATATGTGATCTTGCCATTAGCAAACACACAGAAGTTGGCTTCTTTTTTTTCCTACCCATAACTCCTAGTTTATTTCTCATACCTTCTTGCTCTTTTTTAGAATTTTGATAATTATATTGCCTAGGAATGGTGAGACTGGCTATTCTTGTCTTTTTCTTGAATCTAAAAGAAATTCTCTGTTTTTCTCCATCAACTGTGAAGTTGGCTTTGTCATGTGAAGTATTCTGATATGGTAATATTGAAGCCAGAATTGGAGGCAGATAAGCAAGGATCAGATCAATGGAGGAATTGAAACATCAATTTCTTCAGGGCCTTTCTTCCACCCTTATTAAGATAATCTGCCCCTGTTCCAACTGGTTGCTAAAGCAACCGGCCCCAAGAATTGTCCCTTCCTACAGGGACTTGTAAAGGTTGTTAATTAATGCATCCTGAGCCCCCCTCCTGCCTGGGTCACTCCACCATGGCCCCTCTGGCCCATCTGCTTCTCATCTTTTGGCCATCCCACATAGCATCTCCTGAGCCTAGTCATGTATGCAAGAGAGAGATAGATAATGGAAAGAGAGCAGGAGAACAAAGGAAGCCTAGGACATTAAAAAAATAAAAATAAAAAAAGGCAGAACACTCTCTCTTCTGGAGACACCAGGGTACCAGGTATGGCCGCCTTCTCTCTCTCAATAAAAATCTATGTTACCCCCTTTTTAAGTAAACCCTGATTTACATGCTTGACACACGTGCTTCTCTAATGTTATGTGAGGGAGCAGAACTCATCATTTGTAATAGAAACTATGAATATATTTCTTCTATCCATTCTTCCAACTTTTAAAACATGAATTGGTGCTGGATTTTTCCAAAAGGCTTTGCTTCATCTATTCAGATAATCATGTGATTCTTGTTTCCTTAATTCTATTTTTGTGATAAACACCATTTATCGATTTGTGTGTGATGAATCAACACTTCTTCATTGAAATGAAACAAAATTGATCATGGTATAGAGTCCTCTAATTCAATTTTGAGCATTGATTACTATTTCATTAAGGATATCTGCACTTGTTTCCATTGGGGATATTGGTTTGCAATTTTCTTTATTTTTTATTAATTTTTTATTTGTTTTAATTAGTTATACATGACACTAGGATGCATTTATGCCCTCTGATATATATACATAGATGGGATATAATTTCTCATTTTTCTGAGTATACATGTTGTAGAATGATATTGGTATGTAGTCACATGTATACATAATGTAATAATGTCTGTTTAATTCTACTATCTTTCCTATCCCCACATTCCCTCCCCCCCTTCACTTTCCTCTACCTAATCTAATGTAACTCTATTCTTCCCTAGTGCCTCCCGCCTTATTTTGAATTAGAATCTGCATATTAGATAAAACATTTGGCCTTTGGTTTTTTTGGAATTTGTTTATTTCACTTAGCATGATATTCTCTAACTCCAACCATTTACTGGTAAATACCATAATTTTTCTCTTTATTAAAACTGAGTAATATTCCATTGAGTATATATGCCACATATTCTTTATCCATTTATCTATTGAGGGACACTTAGGTTGGTTCAATAGTCTAGCTATTGTGAATTGAGCTGATATAAACATTGATGTGGCTGTGTGACTATAGCATACTGATTTTAAGTCCTTTTGGTATAAACCTAGGAGTGGGATAGCGGTTTCTAATGGTGGTTCCATTCCCACTTTTCTGAGGACTCTCCATACTACTTTCCATAATATAAGCACCAATTTGATGTCCCAACAGCAATGTATGAGTGTATCTTTTTCACCACATCCTTGCCAAAATTTACTGTTGCCTGTATTCTTGATGATTGCCATTCTTTCAGGAGTGAGATGAAATCTTAGAATAGTTTTGATTTGCATTTCTCTAATTGTTAGAGATGTTGGGCACATTTTTATATTTTTTTTATCAATTGGATTTCTTCTTCTGTGAAGTGTCTGTTCAGTTCCTTAGCCCATTTATTGATTAGGTTTTTTTTTTTTTTTTGTAGTGTTAAGTTTTTGAGCTCTTTATATATCCTAGAGATAAATGCTTTATTGGAGGTTCATGTGGTAAAGATTTTCTCCCAGTGTGCAGGTTCTCTCCTCACATTATTGATGATTTCCTTTACTGAGAAGAAGCTTTTTAATTTGAATCCATCCCATTTATTTATTTTTGATTTTATTTCTTGTGCTTTAGGAGTCCTGCTAAGGAAGTCAGATCCAAGGTCGACATGGTGAAGATTTGGGCCTATTTTTTTTTTTTTTTTTTCTATTATTTTCAAGGTCTCTGTTCTAGTGCCTAAGTCTTTCATCCACTTTGAGTTGATTTTTGTGCAGGGTGAGAGTTTTAATTTCATTTTACTACATATGGATTTCCAGTTTTGCCAGCACCATTTGTTGAATAGGCTATCTTTTCTGCAGTGAATGTTTTTGGCACCCTTGTCTAGTATGATATAATCATATTTATGTGGGTTTGTCTCTATGTCCTTTATTCTGTCCCATTGGTTTACAAGTCTATTTTGGTGCCAATACCAAACCGTTTTTATTTCTATAGCCCTGTAGTATAGTTTAAAGTCTAGTACAGTGATGCCTCCTGCTTCAATTTTCTTGCTAAGGATTGCTTTAGCTCTTCGGTGTCTTATTTATCCAAATAAATTTCACGATTGCTTTTCCTATTTCTATAGAAGAATGTCATTAGGATTTTCATTGGAATTGCATTATATCTGTGTAACACTTTTTGGTAATATGACAATTTTGACAGTATTAATTCTGCCTATCCAGGAGCATGGAGATCTTTCTATATTTTGAAGTTTTCTTCAATTTCTTTCTTCAATTCCTTTCGCAGTTTACATTGTAGAGGTCTTTCACCTTATTCCAGGTCTTTCTTTCTTCCTTTTTCTTTCTTTCTTTCTTTCTTTCTTTTTTTTTTTTTTTTTTTTGAAGCATTTGTTGAAATAGGCTATCTTTTCTGCAGTGAATGTTTTTGGCACCCTTGTCTAGTATGATATAATCATATTTATGTGGGTTTGTCTCTATGTCCTTTATTCTGTCCCATTGGTTTACAAGTCTATTTTGGTGCCAATACCAAACCGTTTTTATTTTCTATAGCCCTGTAGTATAGTTTAAAGTCTAGTACAGTGATGCCTCCTGCTTCAATTTTCTTGCTAAGGATTGCTTTAGCTCTTCGGGTGTCTTATTTATCCAAATAAATTTCACGATTGCTTTTCCTATTTCTATGAAGAATGTCATTAGGATTTTCATTGGAATTGCATTATATCTGTGTAACACTTTTGGTAATATGACAATTTTGACAGTATTAATTCTGCCTATCCAGGAGCATGGGAGATCTTTCTATATTTTGAAGTTTTCTTCAATTTCTTTCTTCAATTCCTTTCTGCAGTTTACATTGTAGAGGTCTTTCACCTTATTCCAGGTCTTTCTTTCTTCCTTTTTCTTTCTTTCTTTCTTTCTTTCTTTTTTTTTTTTTTTTTTTTTTTGAAGCTTTTGTGAATGGGGTAGTTTTTTCTTAATTTCACTTTCAGTTGATTATCTGATGTTTAGGAATGCGTTTGATTTATGGGGGTTGATTTTATATCCTACTACTTTGCTGAATTCATTTATTAATTCTAGAAATTTTATGGTAGAATTTTTTTGGATCTTCTTGATATAGAATTATGTCCATCAGCAAATAGTGAAAGTTGAGTTCTTCTTTACCTATTTGTATTCCTTTAATTTTTTTTTCTAATTGCTTTTTTTTTTTTTTTAATTCAACATCATTCAAGATGATGTTGAATAACGGTGGTGGAAACAGTGCATCTTTGTCTTGTTTCAGTCTTTAGAGGGAATGCTTTCAGTTTTTTCTCTATTTAGACTGATGCTGGCCTTTGTTTTAGCATATATAACTTTTACAATGTTGACATATGTTCCTACTATCCCTAGGTTTTTTAGTGTTTGAACATGAAGGTGTGCTGAACTTTGTCAAATGCTTTTTCTGCATCTATTGAGATGATCATATGATTCTTGTTTTTTTAAGAGTATTAATATGATGAATTACATTTATTGATTTCTATATGTTGAACCAACCCTACATCCCTGGGATGAACCCCACTAAATCATGTTGAACTACCTTTTTAATATACGATTTTTTTGTATACAAATTGCCAGAATTTTGTTGAGAATTTTTACATCTATGTTCATCAGGTATATTGGTCTGAAGTTTTCTTTTCCTGATGTGTCTTTGTCTGGTTTTGGCACCAAGGTGATATTGGCCTTGTAGAATGAATTTGGAAGTGTTCCCTCCTTTTCTATTTTATGGAATGCTTTGAGGAGAATTGGTGTTAATTCTTCTTTGAAAGTCTTGTAGAGCTTGGCTGAGAATCAATCTGGTCCTGTGATTTTCTGGGTGTTTTATGGATTTATGGTGTTTTTCTATTTCATTACTTGAAATTGATCTGTTTAAATTGTGTATGATCTCCTCATTCAGTTTGGGTACGTCCTATGTCTCTAAAAAATTTTGTCATTGTCTTTGACATTTTTTCTATTTTATGGAATGTAAATTGTCAAGATGGTTGCTTGAGTATCTTCTGTATTTCAGACATCTCTGTTGTGGTATGCCCTTCTTAATATTGTATTTTTGTTACTTGAGTTTTCTCTTTTTTCTTTTCATTAGCATGACTAGAGGTTTATCAATTTTATTTATTTTTTCAAAGAACCAATTTTTTTGTTTTGTCATTTTTTTCAATTGTTTCTTTTGTTTCAAGTTCAATGATTTCAACTCTGATTTTAATAATTTCCTGTCTTCTGCTTTTGGTGTTGATTTGTTCTTCTTTTTCTAAGGCTTTGAGATGTAGTGTTAGACCATTTGTTTATTGACTTTTTATTCTTTTAATGAATGCACTCAATGCAATAAAATTTCCTGTTAGTACTGCCTTCAATATGTCCAAGATCTTTTAATATGTTGTATTAGTGTAATCATTTACGTCTATGAATTTTTTTTTATTTCATTCTTGATTTCTTCTACTATTCACTCATCATTCAATAGTGTATTATTCATTCTTTATTTTTTACAGTAGCTTGTATTTTTTATCATTGGTTTCTTATTTCAATCAATTGTAATCTGATAGAATACATGTTATTATCTCTGTTTTTTATATTTACTAAGAGCTGTTTTGTGGCACAAGATATGGTCTATATTAGAGAAGAAGCCATGTGATCCTGAGGAGAAATTATATTTGTTCCTTCATGGGTGAAATATTTTGTATATGTCTGTTAAGAATAAATTATTGATTGTATTATAAATGTGAAAGTTTTTCTTATTTAGTTTTTGTTTGGAAAGACCTATCCATCAGTGAGAGAGGTGTATTAAAGTCACCCAGTATTATTATATTGTGGTCTCTTTGACTCTTAAAAGGGAAAAGGGTTTCTTTAATGTATATAGATGCTCCATTGTTTGGGGCATAAATATTTTATAAACTGCTAAGTCCTGCTTATATATACTTCCCTTAAGAAGTATGAAATGTCCTCTTTAACTTTGGTTTTAAGTCTACTTTATCTGAGATGAGAATAGAAACCTCTGCTTGTTTGCACAGACCATACAAGTGATATTTTTTTTTCCCTTTCTTTCACCTTCAGCCTATGGATGTCTTTGCCCATGATGTGAGTCTCTTCAATTCAGCATATTGCTTTTTAATTCAATCTGCCAATCTATATGTTTTGATTTAGTTTAGGCTCTTATCATTCAATGTTATTATTGAGATATGATTTGTATTCCCTGTCCTTTTTATTTATTTCAGGTTTCTAATTTTTTCTTAGTTTTCTCATTTGGTTGAATGTCCCTTTAGTGTAGATCCTCCCTTTCCTGGTTTTCACTTTTTTTTTTTTTTTTTTTTCACTTCATGCTCATGGACTATTCTGTTGACAATGCTCTGTACTATAGAGGCTTTCTAGTTGTGAATTCTTTGAATATTTTTATTATGGAAGATTTTAATTTTACCTTCAAATCTAAAATTTAAATTTGCTGGATATAAAATTCTTTGTTGGCATCCACTTTTTTTTCAGAGCTTGAAAATATATTATTCCAGGACCTTCTACATTGGAGGGTCTGGGTTGAGAAATCAATTGAAATCTGAATTGGTTTCCCCCTATGTATAATTTGATTTTTTTTATTCTCATAGTCTTTAAGATTGTATTTTTTATTTTTTGTGTTGTTCATTCTCATTATAATGTGTCTTGGTGTCTGTCTGTTGTAATTTTGTACATTGGGGTCGTATAAACCCTTGTATTTGAATTTCCATTCCATTACTTAGGTTTGGAAAATTTACTACTATTATATCATGGAAAATATTGTGCATTTCTTTGGCTAATTTCAAAAAGTTTCTGATGGCTTTTGCAGCTCTTACTTTTGAATTTACACCACTACTCTTCTCACTGGTATTAGCTGACTCAGAGTCTATGATGTCTTGATCAATTTCCTCACTATCCACTGAGTCCGCGATATCGAAAAACTCATCCATGGCTTTTGCTATCCAGCTTTTTGTTATTTTCGCTCCCATTTTCTGTTCTTACCTGCTGGCCGAATTCCCCATGCGAGCCACCACCTGTTGCTGCCTGAAGGACGGCCGCCTGCAACAACTAAGCTGCGGGAATAAGTTCAGAGGCAGACTAAAAACGAACAGGATCTTTATTCTGCCAGCTTCTCATGTGTGTTTTTATATATATGAGAAACTCACTGTGATACGTTTCCTACATGTGCAGGATTCACATGTGTGCAGAAATGGCCATTCATATCTGTTCAGTTCACCTCCTGGCTCCTCACTTTTCCTGTCCCTTGTCCCTCACCCTGAGGCATCTTCCTCTTCTCCACTGTCCTCCTCTATTTTCTTGGGATTCCGCATGCCTTTATTTTTCTCATTTGTTTTGGCTCCACATGTGAAAGAAAACACTCAACTCTGATTCTCTGAGACTTTCTCCTTCACTTATGTTCTCCACACCCGTCCATTTACCATCATTTCACCTTTCTAATGGCTGAGTAGATCTGCATGTTGTGTATAATCCACATTTTCCGATGTAGTGTCCATGGACCTAGTTGAGAAGTGCTGAAGGACAGTTCTGAAATTGATGAAACTGCACTGATATAAGTAAATTCATAGTGAACTTTGTTGTTGTGAGTGCTCTATCCCTTATGATGATGTTTGGGACAACCTAAAACCCACAGCCAGGAGCACAAAAGGCAGAGATGCCAACACCTCATGCAACTGTGCCTTGCCTGTGGACCACAGTTGCCTGAACAAAGTCTTAAAGAGAAAGGGGCTACCTTGTCAAAGAACAAGGAAGGAGGGTGGTCAGCTGTGCATGAACTGTGGGAGCTCTAAGTCAGCACTTCCACTGGCCTCAGGACCCTGAGACCCAATTTGCCCAGGACCACTCTGACCCATTTTGCTGTGAGGTGGCCCAAAGCCTAAGATGTCCCAGGACACCTGGCTAGTGGTGAGAGGCAGCTTGGAGCCTGCCTGGGTTTCCAGCCACTGTGGCTAGATTGCAGGGTCACAGACAGGGGCACCCTGGGCTCTGTTCCTCCTCAAGTAGGTGGCCACCCTGTCCTGAGAGTCCAGCTCTAGTCTGCGTGAGGATCAGCATCAGCAATATTTAGTTCCAAAATACTCCTAGGCAACTCCTGCTTTATCCCAAAATTTAAATTATTTTGCATATTTTCCAAAAGATATTGATTGAGAGTTATAACACTGATATTGTATATGAAACTTATAAGTTGCTTGAGTGTTATATTTTATATCAATGCAAGCCATTTCTGTTTACATCAAAAATACTCCCTTAGTTTTTAATATTTTTTTCATATTATATTTGAGCATTATAATTATACTTAATTATGTGGTTTAGGGGCTGGCATTTGGATCTGTGGCAGAGCGCTTGTCTCACACATGTGAGGCACCGGGTTCAATCCTAAGGACCACATAAAAATATAAACAAAATAAAATATTGTGCCATTGTATAACTAAAAAAATATCTTTTAAAATAATTATGTTTTTGATTTTGGTGTATATTCCTAGATGCATAGACAATTTTTTTTGTTGTTGTTGTTTTTTTTTTTTTAATTTTTTATTATTTATTTACTTATTCATCATGCACAAGTATAGTATCTTTTTTACATACAACTGCTTGTATACAAAGTATATAAGTACCATTCAGATCTTCAATCATGCATTTAGGTTAATGATATCCATCTCATTCAATCACCAATTTTTTTCCAACCCCCCCCCCCTTACTCCCTCCCTCCCCTCTGTTCCAGGTATTGAACTCAGGGGCACACGACAACTGGGCCACATCCCCAGCCTTTTTTTATTATTATTATTAGAGGCTGGTCTCACTGAGTTGCTAAGTGCCTCGCCATTGCTAAGACTGGCTTTGAACTCGCAATCCTCCTGCCTCAGCCTCCCAAGTGCTGGGATTACAGGTGTGTGCCACCATGCCCAGCTAAACAAAATGTTTTACAAGAGTTTATTTCTTCCTGCCTGTATTTTCTATATTAATTTTTCTACCTCTCAATATTCTTTTAAATTATTATCTACTTCATTTATACCAAAATAAAAATACAATGATTTCTTTGCCTTATGCTTCTGATGTCCTCATATGGACCTAATACTTATGTTTTGTACAATACTGTTTTCATTAGTGAAAAAATATTACATCGAATCTGGTATATATAGAATTTTCCCAATTGTTTATCTTCCCCAATGGTTTAATTTCTGTTTCCTTAGTCTCTCTGAAACCTCAGGACTTGCTCTGGGGGGTCTCACTCAGGCCCTTCCTGAGCACTGGTTGATGCAGATTCCCTTTCCCTAAACCTGATGCCCCTTACCTGCACATAGTGTGTATGTGATTGCTGTAGCCTGATTTTCTAACTATAATACTCAGTGGTGCTGGGGATTGAACCAGGTTCTTACACATGCAAGGCAAGCACTCTACCAAGTGAGCTATATCCTCAGCCCCTGTGTATAACATTTGGATGTATTTATATAAATTAGATGTAGGGACTTGACAGTTGAACACATACTAAAAATCCTGAATAAGTATTCAGGTTTATGTTGTTGTCTTTCACACACCTTGCTAAGGCTGCTCCATGGCTCTGTTGTCCTATCCTTTGATCCCAGTGTCCTACCTTGTTGGGCTCCATGTGGCTTTTATGTTAGCAGACAGACATGTCATGAAATTTTATGGGTTTTATTGGAAAATATTATATTTTCAGCAAATTGCATAACCCTGATTTCTCCTATGTATTCTATGAAATGCAATACTAATATTGTCAGCTCTGTATTTGGAGATTTCTCTTTCTCTGTGTCCATCACTAGCCTAAGTGAACTAGATTGCTGTCCTAAAGAACCAGAGTCCTTGGATTCACCCTGTGCTAGGGTCCCTTCACATGTGGTTTATTGGCTGCTACCTGGATAGGACCCTGCTCTCCTGCCTCCATCTGCACACTGAGCTCTCTAACCTGAAGATATTAGTCGGTGCAGGGGTTTCCCAAGGGTATTCCTCTGGGCTTCTCTCCAGCCAGGCTTGGGGATCAACACTGGGGAGGCTTACTTACTTCTGTTCCTCCTGTAGTGGGAGGTGGTCCTTGCCAATGCTGTCACCTCACACCCATTACAGTGCCCTGCCTCCCCCTGTTACCACCTCCTTGTGATGCTTCTCCTCTGAGAACTAGATTCTTGTTCTGGTCTCTTCAGAGCAGGTGCTCTTTCTGAGGACAGGCAGGTCTGGAGATTGTTTTCCCCTCTTTTCCTATATTCTCTGGGGTCCCAGGAGAGCACTTGACATTGGTTTGGTGGGATTCAATGTCTCTAACTGTCACATGTGATGACATCTTGTGTCAGGTCACTTGGTGTGTCTACTTTTTTCTCCTAGCAAGATGTTTCCACTTCAGTACTTTTTTTTTTTTTTTTTTTTTTTTTAGGAAGTGACTCAGTATTTTTCTTCCTTGAATCTTTTGGAACATCCATTGGGGACAGAGGCCACATTTCCTTTGTCCACATTTGTGTGAAAGGACCCTTGCTGGTTCAACACCTGGCTTCAGGGGCTGTGCTGCTATAACATTGGTGAGTGTGCACCACTATTCTCTGCTGATATTGGAACTGTGAATTTGTACCAAGGAGTGGGAATCTTGTCCCACAGTGGCTCCATGCCTGGTCTGCAGGGGACTGTCCACAGGGCTGTCCATCGTGGTCGTCCTTGTCTGCACTAGCACAACTATGGGTGCGAGAGGCTTCTCTCCCCTTCCTGACCAACACGGGTTGCTGTTGTCCTCTGCATGATGGTCTTTCCCTCTGCAGTGAGATGATCTCAGTGGAGTTTTGAGTGCATTCCCTTGACTGTTAATATATTAAACTTTCTCCTATACTTGTTGTCCACTTGGATTCCTTCTGTTGGGAAATATCTGTTCGGGTCATTTGTTCATTTGTTAATGGGGCTATGCGTCTATTTCTCGCTTAAAGTGAGTTTCTGAATAACCCTGATGTCCATCCCTGTAAGATGAGAGGGTGGTAAAGATCATCCACTCTGTAGCCTCCTTCTTCTTGCTTTTCATTGTTTCTGTTGTCAAAAGATTTTTTAAATTGAGGCCTTCTCAATTATGAACTCTCTGTCTTATTTCTCGAGTCTCAGGAGTACTATAAAGATGACCACCACTTTTCCAATGTGTTTCAATGTTGGACCTGTGATCTCCTAGCAGTAGCAGAGGTTCTGCTCTAACTCCCAGGTCTTTGCTCCAGGTCACTGGATTTTTGTGTATGATGAGAGCTGGGAACCTTGCTTCCTTCTTCTATATGTGGATATGCATCTTCCCTAACCTTGTGTTTAGAAGACTGCCTTTCCTCCAGTATCAGTTTTGGTGCCTTTATCAAGGATCATAGGATGTCATCCATGTTAATGTTTCTATGAGTCTTATGGTATATTACATCCCCCAGTTTGTTTTCCTGCAAAGTCCATGTGCTTGTTACTATGGCTCTAGAGCATATTTAAAGATGGGAGTTTTGATACCTCCAGAATTGTTCTTATGCTTAGAATTCCATTCACTACTCTGGTCCTTCATATTTCTGAATGCACTGGAGGACAGCCTTCTGGTGCTGTAAAGAATGTACCTGGTGTCTGGATGGGATTACTGTGAGCATGCAGATCACTCTGAAAGCATGGACATTTTGACAAAATAATCCTGCCTCTTCAAAAACGTGGAGGTCTTTCCATCTTCTAAGGTCTCCCCTTTCTTTCTTCAGTGTTCTAGAGCTTTTTATATTAGAGGTCTTCCAGCCCTGCTATTAGACACATTTCCAAGTACTTGGGTGTATGTGATGCTGCTGCTTCTAAGGCTCTGGTGAGTGTCAGTGCTTTCTTGATTTCTTCCTCAGCAGGTTTGTTAGTCTCCAGTGTGGGTTCCAGATATTGCTTCTTGGTTCCATGATTAGGGTGGACTCTGTATCCGCAGTGTTCATGAAGGATGAGGTGAAATGAGATAGAACCAATCAAAAGGGAAGAGGACGTGATAGAGAGTCCTGGAATATGGCAGGAATAGTGTGGCCAGCAGAGTCACACAGTGAGTCAGGGCTAATGGCACTGGTCTTACCAGTGGGTGAAATGAACCTGCGCTGACATAGAAGGACAACACTCTCACACACCCCAGAGCAGAGCTGTTCATGGTCATTATCCAGCACTGCTGAAGTCCAGCTCCAGCAGGGGGTGTGGGAGTCACAAATGGATGGTGAGGAGTCAGCAGGAACAGCGGAGAAAAGAGCACACATGTACATGAGTCAGAGCTGAATTCCCAATCTTTACATTTTCATTGTGTGTTTATATAGCCCATTTTCTTGGCAGCATACATTAGCTTTTGTGGTTACATCAGAAGAAAGTTAAGAAAATCATAGTCATAAGATCCAGGGAAGTAGCAACATTTGCCAATTACATTTCAGACCTTTTTGATCTTTTACACAACATATTTCAAGGTCTTGTGAAGACTATGGTCACACACTATCTGAATGTTTTGCATCTCTGCCAAACTTTATCTGTAACCAGTTTAGGTCTTATTCATTCCTTATGAGCCATGGACTCTCTGAAGCCATTTCTCTGCCGCACCTGTTTTATCTGTCTGATTGAAGTTAATTTTTCCTGCCTGGTTTTATAGCACTATTGTGTTTCTGCTTAAATATATATTATTGTAATTCTAATTACTAGTCCTAGCTTAAGGTCATAACATTCTTTTTATGTCCAGGAGGGGAGAGCAGGAGAGGTTTTACTTATTGTTCCTACAGGGGGAGATCAGAGCCTTCCTCCAATCAGATATGAATATCCAAAGAACTCTTTAATAATGGGAAGAATTAACCTAGAAGAATTTTTCCTAATTTATCTTTCTTGAGTTCTGAAAAAAAGACCTCAGGGTGTTTTTGGGTTGGAGTATTATGGCCTTGC
This sequence comes from Tamias sibiricus, assembly GCA_025594165.1. NCBI lineage: Eukaryota > Metazoa > Chordata > Mammalia > Rodentia > Sciuridae > Tamias > Tamias sibiricus. The sequence goes on from CM046659.1 coordinate 2,066,476, forward strand.
AACATAGCAATCCTAAATTTATCAAAGAAAACTCTCTTTGGAACTTTGTACTTTCATATCTGAACTCTCAGAGTCCACCTCACTGCAGTTTACACATGTAGTCTCCTTCCCTAGAAATATTGCATCAGACTTAGTGGTTATATAAGCTGTAAAGAGAATTTCAAGAACAGAAAAGACAATGACAGATCATCCCAACACTATCTTCATGCCACACCTCCAAAGAGGATAATCACCAGCAGCACTGAGCAACCATACCCTAGGAGAGACTCAGGACCAGTGAATAGGGGATTCCACAGCCTGAGGTCCACGTTCAGAATTCACCAGCAATGGTGAGTGTGTCTGCATTAGCAACAGAGCCTGAGCATACCTCAGGAAAGATGGCAGCAGGGAGAAGAACAAATTAGCAACACTGTGTGGTGATTATCTGCCCTTGTTCAACAGTGGACAGGAGCAGCACACTCACCCTCCACAGCAGTGGACAGCACCAGGCCCCTCACAGCAACAGCAGAGTAGTGCTGTCCTGCATGCAGGGTCCCCACACAGCAGTGTATTTATTGCTCAGTGTCTTCAGCCTGCTTTGCAGGTGAGTCACCTGACACCTAGAGGAAGTGTCTGTGACTTAGGTGACAGGAGTTATGCACAGCAGGTTCCTCAAGACAGGCATAAGTGGGGGAGAATGATCTAGGTGAGAAAATCCACCCCTTGTCCTGGAAGCCAGGAATCAACGAACAGCCAACCGAAAGGACTGAAATCCTGTGAGGACAGAGAGAGCAGAAGGCAGCCTCTTTGAATGTGTGGGGGCAGCAGAGACCATGCTCAGAAGTCACATATAGAGCAACAGCAGTCCCCACAGTGAGGGGTCCCACAACAGTGAGCATCTGCTCCAGTCCAGCAGGAGGACAGCCAGATCCTCCTTCCTCTCCACAGACATGCCTCAGTCCCTTGGTGCAGGGTTTGTCCCCGGCACACTCTGCAAACTGAGTGCTCCAAATTGGCCTCTCACCTGCTCATGAACACCTGCATGCACAGGTCAGGACCCCGGGTAATGACCACCTGTGGATAAACCTGCACAGCACTCTTGAGTCTCCAGGAGCCTGTGCTCTCCTGCTTCTACGTGTCTGCAGGGAGCACTCTGGTTCTCAGGAAGTCCGTGGCCCTGTAGGAGAATGTCTGTTCTGCTCCTTATCTCTGTGGCCTTAGCTGAGCCTTTGCCATCAAACGTTGAGGGGGAGCATTTTCACCATGTTCACTATTCCTCTCTGCATTTACTCAAGTTTACAGGAAAAATCACAGCCAGTATTTCTAGATCTGTTAAGAAAGCACCATGGGAAAACTAAGAAAACCCCTCTTACCTTCTGTCACGTGTAGTCTTTATCCTGCTTTGAACTCCTGACAGGGAGTACATGACATAGTGTTGGGGTGAGGACAAGTAGCTAGACTGGTTTGTTCTCTGAAATAGATGCAGTCCCCAGTGCTGGGCATGGGGGCCCAGAACAGGGTCCTCACTCAGCACATGTGATTTCCCCACAAGGCCAGGAGAGTGGGGGACATGGATGCCTCAGCACCCACAGGCTCTGTACCTGTCCTCATGACCCCCACACCCGTGTCTCACCTCAGTGATGACTGACACAGGCAGGCTTGTGAATTGGAAGGAATCCTCTTGTGTAGACCCTGGAGGCCTATTGGATTTTGAGGACATGAGTCTGCAGGGCAGGGCCATGGAGGAATCTCAAGCCTCCCACAAGGCCATGATCCACACAGCACTGACCAACCAGTGTCGAGAGAAGGCCATGCTGAGCCCTGTTGAGATTTAATCTGGCCCAGACTGACAATGACCCCTTGCACACCCTCTGCTTTGCCCTATAGCACACCCTGCCCTGGAGTTCACAGAGCAGAGCAAAGGCACAGAGGAGGCCACCTCATGTCTCCTCCATCTCCAAGGCTGTGCCCTCCTTCAGAAAACACACCCCTTATATGTAATGCTGCTCACCCCTGAGCACTGGGCCTCCCCATTCCTGGATGGATGGCAGGAGGAGGACCAGTAGGAAGCAGGAAGGAACCCTCAGGGTCCCTCCCAGTGCCTCTGTGCAGTACAAGGCAAACATTCTCCCTTGGAAGGACCTGCCCTCTGCTCCCCACTTATATCCTAGAACTCCCCCATGCAAAAGCATCCCCCAGTCTCAGATGAAAGACCAGCACTGGCTGAACAGCCTTTGTCATCTTCTGCTTGGGCCTTCATTACAGGATTAAGGTCCTGGTGCTGCCCTTCTGCCTGCTGTGTGCGAGTGTCCAGGATTTCAAGATGGGGGGCATGGACAAGTTTATTTATACTTGAAGCCTCATCAGTGATGCATGGAGGCAATAAAGGGCATGATGAATTGTAAATAACAGAAATTTTAAATATGGGAAAACACTGACTTCCCACCACAAAAGGCCAGGGGTTGTGTGCAAGCTCCACGTTTCCCAAGACCTGGTCTAGGAGATCTGGTTGCTGTGGCTTTTGCTGGCTCTATTCTGCAGTGAGCTTTCAGGAGGAACACCTGTTGTTTTTCCTACAGTCCGGGCCTTTGCTTGAGGACACACCCACATTCACTCTCCACAGTCTCCTCATGTTTTTGGGTAATTCTTCTCTCATCAAACACATCAACATGATCCTGCCCATGACATCTTCCCATCCTCTGTGCCCTGCATTACTGTGTGGAAACATGAGGTGCATTCTGAATGCTCCACATGCAGAGCACAGGCTTGGCAGACACTGTGCTGATCATGGACAGCAACAGCCTGGACACACCTCGCCCATACCATGCACATGAACCTCTTTACATAGTCGGATATTTCCCTGGGGTCTTTATGTCAGTATGTAGTGAGGTGATTAAATCCCTTGGAACCTGATCAAGTGGAAGGATTACCAAGTCAGGGATTGCTTGTTATGATTCACAAATGAGGTGCCCTTAAAGCTCATGTATGAGGGGCTGGGGTTGTGGCTCAGCGGTAGAGCGCTCGCCTAGCACATGCACGGCCCAGCACCACGTAAACATAATGTATTGCATTGTGTACAACTAAAGCAAATAAATAAATGCAAAAAAGAAATTAAAAAAAGCTCATGTATGAGATAGAGAAGGAAGGTTCAGAGGCGACAAGACTCAATTATGTGAACTCTTTACCTAAAGTAGATTAATCCACTGACATGAATTTACTTGTAACATCTGTAGGCAGGTGGGATGGGGCTGCTGGAGGTGAGTCACTGGTGTGTCTGTTTGGTGTTCACACATTGTCCCTGTTGAGCTGAGCTCTTCTGCTTCTGATGGTAGCATCCAGAGCTTCTTTTCTCCTCTATGCCCTTCTGCCATGATGTTCCTCACACACCTTGCCCTGAGGTAAGGTCTTGCCCACCATGTTATCCTTCCTGTGAAACTGTGAAGCAAAGGAGATTGTTTTTCTCTAGGTTGCACTTGTAAGAACTATGGTCACTGTGGCATAGAGATGTTAAACACTGGTAAATTTTTAGGATGTTTTCTCATGGGCTGGGCTGTGCTTGCCACCCACCACTCCAAGGAGATCTCATGACAATCCCAGGCCTCAGTGACATGAGCTCATGGAGTGCAAGTCACAGGGTATTGTTTACAGAGACATGAGTCTGGCACAGGTAGCCTCTCTGCCCACATGCGCATCAGAGGGCCATTGACATAGAACTGTCATGACACCAGGAGCTGACTGGGTCCAGGTGAGATTCTTTCTTCTGAGAAACTTTGGCTGTGCAGGTGGACTGAGCAACCATTAAGGTCCTCTCTACAACATGGTGGGAACATTTCAGTGAAGGAGAAAGACAGAGAAAGAGAAGAAGATCTGAACTTCTTGGAGAGCTGGGAGGGCACCTGCAGAAAACTGCACCCTACATCCCTGAGCTGAAGGACCTTATCATCAGCCTCCATCATCATCAGGGAAGGGGCTGAGGTGGATTGGGCTCATTGATGGCAATGGAGGCACAACTCATAACCACACCCTGAAGAGTCAAATCACCAAGTCCAGAGACTATGTAAGAACCAGATCTCCCTTCAGTTGAACTCTGTGACCAGTAAGGATTCAGTCTCTATCACTGTCGAGGACATACAGTGGGGTACTTTGTTGGGGCACAAAGCACAAGCCTCCCTACATGGTAGCTAAGAATATCAGAGACATTAGGACCAGCAGGGAGCTCAGGACCAGTAGGAAATCATAATTATCATTAGAAAATCAGGACTAGCATGGGAACCCAGGACCAAGGGTGGAGCTCAGAACAAGCTGAGGACAAGCAGATGCACTGGGGAACCTTGAGCAACATAAGGGACCAAGGAGCAGGTGCAGAGAGGAATCTGAGAGTGAGGGGCTTCCTGTAAGCCTGTGGGGCTTCCTCTCCTTCTCTACCTTATAGAGAACCTGCAATTCTCCCAACAAGTGTCAAGTCTTCCACAAAACAGGACTCTGAGAATGTCACCAGGTGCATCACATGTGTGCTGGAGGGGGGTCAGGGGACCAGTCCTGTTCAGACTGAGGGTAAAAGCCAAAATAATCAACTTACTCTTGCCAGATATCTGGCTTTGGATAAAGTGAAGCAGCATACATGCTTCTTTTTTGTGATTTGACAATTCCAGCATGGAGTTAACACTGTCCCTGTATTATGATTTTGTGCATTTATAAAATATATTATTGGTCATAAATGCCAATCAGAATAAAAAAAAAAAGGAAAATAATTATATTCACTTAATGCCACTATGTACACAGTTTTAGCCCATGACACTTCCATCTGCACTCAGTGCTGCTCAACTTGGGCCTCCACACAGAGCTGCTATATAACAGAAGGGCATGCAAATAGGGCCTCATTCTGCTCATGAAAAACCAGCTACACTGACCTGCAGCTCTGCAGAGGAGCCCAGCCCTGGACTCCCGGCTCAGCCCACTCAGTGATCAGGACTGAACACAGCTGCTCACCATGGAGAGTGTGCTCAGCTGGGTTTTTCTTTTGGGAGTTTTAAAAGTTAAATAATGGAGAACCAGAGATCCTCAGTGTGTGAGTGGACAGGAGTGAGAGGAACAGTGGATGAGTGACAGGGTCCTGACCAGGATGCCTCTGTGTTTGCAGGTGTCCAGTGTGATGTGCTGGTGTTGGAGTCTGGGGGAGGCCTGGTGCAGACTGAAGAGTCCCTGAGACTCTCCTGTGAAGCCTCTGGATTCACCTTCAGTTGCTACTACTGGATGAACTGGGTCCGCCAGGCTCCAGGGAAAGGGCTGGAATGGATCTCAGCCACTAGATATGATAGCAGTAGTACTTATGCTGACTCTGTGAAGGGCCGATTCACCATCTCCAGAGACAACTCCAAGAACATGCTGAACTTGCAAATGAGCAGTCTGAGAGCGGAGGACACAGCCACCTATTACTGTTCTAAAGACACACTGAGGGGACCTCAGTGTGAGCCCAGACACAGACCTCTCTGCAGGGCGTCCAGAACCATCCAGGGGGTGCCCAGAACAATGGGGAGCTCAGAGTCAGCCAGGATCATGTGCAGAGGGGGTGGGGGCTCATTTCCTCCATCTGGAGGCCTTTTGTGTGAGCTTCCCAGGGAGCTCTATGGTCTTGTGATCTGTAGTAATCTGTGCTGTCTCTGGAGATAAGAATTCTTGGATTTTTGTGTAGTGTATTTTTCCTTTTATATTCAGGCCTCATGCTTATACATAATTGTAAGCTGCCTGTCGCGGCCAGCCACAACACCATGGGAGGAAAACTCTCGGAGGCAGAGTAAAGATACTACTACTTTTACTTCTACTTTCTTAGAGAGAGCTTAGAGAGAGAAAGAAAGATTTTTCTTCTTCTTAGAAAGAGCTTAGAGAGAAAGATTAGAGATAGCTTTTTCTTCTTCTTCTTCTTAGAGCTTAGAGAGAAAGATAGAGCTTTTCTTCTTAGAGCTTAGAGAGAAACAGAGAGCTTGAAAGAGAGAGATTTCTTCTTTAGAGAGAGAGAGAGCTTAGCTTTTAGAGCTTCTTTCTTCTTTCTTTCTTCTTTCTTCCTCGGGAGCCTCAGCTTGACTCTGACCAGGAATTACTTCTTCTATCTGGTTTCTCTTCTGTAACCGCTCTGCCTACGTTCTGGCCGCTCTGATTCTTTTCTTCTTCTTCTCCGACCTGAACTCTTCTTCCGACCGAGCTACTGCATGACTGACTGAATGAATTCATTCTTCTCCTGACTCCGACCACTTTCATCCGGTTATATACCTTTAGCTTTGCGGGTGCCTCACGTGCATTTACAGGTGCGTCACATACATACTTATTATCAGGTGGAACTTATGGCTTCCAGCTGACCGCAATAGCCATCTCCCTAATTGGGGCTCCTTCACATAATATGTGTGGTTCATTTTGACATAATTTCAGAATTAATCAACAAAATTTACTCCAATTTTGTTCTTCCCCTTGCCCTCCTCTCTCCCTTCACATTTTCCTTCCTCTATTGTGCTTATCTCAATTTGTTTTTTTACACTTTTTCTTTACATTAGTGACAGGTATTTACATAAAAGTTGCTGTGTTGTGTTCACATCTGCACATGGGGCCTTTGGTCAACTTCCCTTCTCCTCTGCCTTAACTCCCTTCTTCATTGCGTTCCATTCCCTTCCTCTATTCCTCTGCTCTTTCATTCAATTTCAATGTTACTCTCGTCCTTTATTTGGCTGTAGCTTGCATTTATGAGAGGCCTTGGACCTTAACTCTATGAGTTTGAGTTATTTCACTTCCTATGATCTTCTCCAATTCCACCATTTTACCAGAAATAGTTTCATTTGATTCCTATTTCTGGTGAGTAATATGCCACCTGTATATACACCATTCATCTGGTGACAGCCATCTAGGCTCGATTCATTTTGGGGGGTACTGTGATTTCTGATATGAAAATTTATGTAGTTGTATCACTGCAGTATGCTTATTTTACATCCTTTTGACAGTAACAAAATGTGGGATTCTGGGTCATATGGTGGTGTCTTAGACAGCTCTTTTGCTGCTGTGATGAAAGAATCTTATAGAAAATTTTAGGAGAGGAAACATTGATTTGAGAGATAAGAGTTTCAGAAGTCTCAGTCCATGGACAGTGGGATCCATTCCTCGGTTCTCAAGGAGAGGTTGAACATCATGATGGAAGAGTGTGGTGGAGGGAAGCAGCTCACCTGATGATCAGGAAGCAGAGAGAGACTCCCTCACCAGTTACTAGCATTTGTGAGCTCTAAAAAGCAATTTTCATGTATCTAATATATAAAGGTACAGAGTAAAACATTTCCATTCATAAAAATATGGGCACAGAGAAAAGGCTTGGGCCAGGAAAGACTGAAATAAAGCTGGGAAAACAAATCTTCGAGCTCTACTTCTGGGATATGGGGCACAAGGCACGGTGAGATTCTATCTAAAGTGTTGCTGAAGACCCGTCTTAATCCTGGGTGTCATGTCAATAACTAGGACAGGAATTTGAGACAAAAGAAAAAGGTTTTATTGCTTTGCTATCAAAAAAGGAAAAAATGTGCGCCTGTCCCAAAGCTGTGATTCTGCCCATCAGAAGGAGCAGGGGGCTTTTACAGATGTGACTCAAAGGCTACATGTTCTGTTGTAGTTAAAATTCACTGGTTGTTGTGGGCAGTCATTTCTGTGATCTTCAGGTGCCATTCCCATAATCTGGATCAATTCCTTCCTATGGTGGCTGTGTGCTCAAGGACAGATAGCTCTGCCTAGGATGGGGAAGAAAGGTAATCCTTTCTCAGTGTGTCCCCCTGAGATTAGGGACGGGGAGAGGATGGACTAGCAGGGAGAGAGGAAGAGAAGAACGCAGGTCCATTTTAAAATAAGTTGTAGTGGCAGAGCAGCAAGGGCTACATTCAAAGCATAAGGTGGACACTGTTTCAGTTGTTCTAATTTTGCAGTTCAACCAACAATTAATGAGTGTATTTCCCCCCAAAATACTCACCAGAATTCATTATAATTTGTGTTTTTGGAAATTGCCCTTTGGCCTGGAGTGAGATGAAATTATGTGGCAGAGGCAATATACTCTAACCCAAAGCCACGTTCATACTGAATGAGGAAAACTAAAAATATTTCCTCAGATATAGGAACAAGATATAGATGGCCCCTCTCACACCACTCCTATTGAAAAAATAGTCCCAGTCAGATGTATTTTTACACAGGAGCATTTACACATGAACACAGAGCAGCATTATTGAGGCTGAAGTGTCACCAGGGTCAGATGTAGAAGTAGCTCAGAGGACCCTGGTGGGCCTTTTCATCAACTCAGGGAAGGGACCTTAGTGGGATTGCCTGATTAGGGTTGACTATGGGATTCTCAGTACAGCCCTGGACACCTGATGAAGCTCAGGATAATGGTCCTCCCGGTTCCCAAGGAGTCCCTGCAACTCAGCACTGGACCTTTGAAAGGGTTACTGCTTGTAAATAGAAGGAGTGGGCTAATGATCTGAGTAGGTTGCTGCAGGGGACAGACAGCCAGGCACCACTGGGTCACCACAGTATCTGAGCACTTGTGAGTGCAGGTAAACCTCTGAGAAGCCCACTCAATAAGCCTTGTACTCACCAAGGTGTGCCCCCCTGGACCTGGCACCTGAGAAAGGAGCCTGACAGCCCAGGTCCTTCCTGAGACTCCAGGTGGCCCTGCACCTGAATTGTGCACCACAGTTCTAGGAGGGGAAGTGGGGAGACATTAGGGTCACCCAGGTCCTTCTCTTCCCATGATAGAAAGTGTGAGGACCCCTGTGTCTGTGGCTGCTCAGTGTGTGATCCAGAAGTCCCTCTGTCACTGAGCCAGCTGAGCTCTGGCCCAGGGAAGCAGCTAGCCCAACATACTCTCTGCTGTGGAATCCCTCACCTGGGCAGTCAGGACACAGTCTAGGAGACTCCAGACCAAGGGCCATTAGAGTCAGAGTCAAGGTCTCCCCTTGGCCCTGTGACCATGGTCTCTCTCTCCTAATCAATCCTCCTGAACCAAATTGCTGTTACTAATTCTACAGCTGCCAGGGAAGTGAACAGAATCTACTTGCTTCAAAACTCAAGTGGAGTGCCAGACATAGGATATCTGGCCCAAGTATATGAGTACATCAGAAGGACAGAGGGTAACAGGTTCCCCAAGCTAGGGCCATTAGAAACTACCATTACTTGTCCATGTTGGGAAGGGTCTGCCTTCTGCTGCAGTGATCCGGCCACTTGAATGTGGCCAGGACCTGCATTAGGTGAGTTGGATAACTTTTGGTAGCATCACTTACTATAACCAAATGCTTTAATCGAGAGTCAGACTCACCACAGACACACCCAAAAGTGAACATTCATCAGTTTCACTGCCTGAGAGAAGAGGGCTTGTTCATGTCTCACTGGGAGAAACATAGAGGATGTGTGTTGTCAGGACACAAGTGTCCCAGCAAGAAGATCAGTTCCATAGGAAGATTAGGTGCAGCAGGTGCTTAGTTCCATCAGGTTGCTAAAGGCCTGCAGAAGGAGCTCAGGACATGCAGGGGGAGCTTAGTATCAATAGGGGCATCAAGACCAGCAAGAGGCTCAAATCTGTAGGTTGCTCAAGACCAACAAGGGATCTCAAGACCAGCAGGTGGAGCTCATGACCAGCACAGAGGGCTCAGGACAGGCAGAAGGATCAGTAACCTTAGGGTCATCAAGACCAGCAGAGAGCTCAGGTACAGTAGGTGCTCAAGGCCAGTAGAGGGAGCTCAAGACCAGCAGGGGAAGATCAAGACAAGTAGGGGGAGCTCAAGAGAAAGTCAGGGAGCTCAAGACCAGCAGGGGTGTTTCAGGACCACCACAGAGGGCTCAGGACCAGCAGAAGGCTCAGGAACCTCAGGGGGATAAAGACCAGAAGGGACCTCAGGAACAGCAGGTGCTCAAGACCAGCAGGAAGTGCAGGACCAACCAGAGTCTCACTACCAGCAAGGGTGCACAGGACCAGGGAAGGGAGCTCAGGGCCAGCAGGGAGCTCAGGACCTGCAGGGGAAACTCAGAAAAAACTGAGTGCAGGGCCAGATCCAGAAAACAGGTGCACAAGGAGACTATGTTGGTGTACAGCATTCACAGTCTCCTCTCCAGAGAGCCACTCTAGGTGTGTGACAGTGCTCCTGCCACTGTCATCTGAATAGCACTTTTTCTGATGTAACAGGAACTTATTTTCACAGGAAGAGCAGCAGAGCTTTAAACATGGGGTAAATGCCTCTGCTCTAGTCCACTGCAGTCAGATCTGAGAAGTTTAGCAGTCCTGGGTAGTCTTTTCCCACCAGACAAGGTGCAGCCTGGTGGGATTCTCATCAGGACAGTCTCAGGAGTGGAAAGGGAGCCAAGAGGAGTGTATTTAAGCTCTGTAAACTTCAAATGCAACAGGTTTCAAGTTGTCCTCTCTTCCCCTGCAGACCTGTGCATATCAGATTCAAACCTGAACAAATTGACTCCTAAGCCACCTCATATTTGTTCTCACATCTCCCTTCCCTGTTCACACTCAACGAATGAAGGCTATTGACTTTGGGGTCAAAGGGTTCAGGCACTTAGCCAGAGCTCAAGTGTAGCTGAACCAATATGATGCTGCAGGCCCCTGAGAAAGACTGAGGGGATTTCATAGTCACCACTGCCCAGAGCCTTTTGGTGTCTTCTGCAAGAACAGTTTGGAAAGTGCAAGGAATCAGGATAAATTTAACCTGGTATAGAGTGGATCTTGCACTGCTCAAACTTCTCTGGAGTCACTGCCATCACCTGGGCTTCAGAATGACCTGCAGGACACCCTTTTGTGCTGTGAGCTCTGGGGGACATTGTGGCAGGTCTTGATCAGCCTTGTTCTTGTGGTTGCACATGATGCCAAACGCTGGAAGCTGCAGATTGCTCCATGATCATCCTCCCCCAGCTTACCTCTGCACCAGAGCTCCTTTTCCACCCTGCCACGTATTTCCCTCCTTCCTGCACAGTAGAAAATACTTTCCTTGTTCTTCCCTCACTCTGTTAGGAAAAAAAAAAATAATATCCTTACTGAACAAGGACTGGTTTCAGCCACATGGGCTTTGGAAGAGACGTCTTACAGCATTCACTTCTTCCATCCTTGGAGATTCAGAGGCAAAACTGAAGCAAACCTTCTGTCTCAGTAAAAAGTTTCTCTCCTTTTCTCAATGTTCCTTTAATTTTACTTCTGTCAAAATAGTTTCCATACAACTTTAATTTCTCTAAAGTAAGGGAATACTAGTGAGTTTGTTGAAGTAAACCAGAAATGTTTTCACTTTGTTGCTTTGTAATTTAAAGGCCTTGAACATGACACAAGTATTTGTGCTCCAAAGCCCAGGGGAAAGGGGTTTGCATCATCTGTTAGACTGCCTTGCAAAGGACCCTCCATGAAACGGCAAGCTCACCCAGAGCACACGGGCTGAGGTTTGCTGAGCTCAAGTGCATGCTGTGATTGCTGAAAGTGGGTAATATAAGAATGGTGGAGAGGACAACAACGTTAATTCTCTGCTTCTTCTGGTTTGTCGAACCTGTTTCCATGGCAATTTTTCTGCACAAGGGTTTAATTTGTTTTAAAGCCTGGTTTCACAGGAAACCTGAGCTTTATGTGCTTATCTGACTTCCACCTGTCCTCCCATGCCCCTGCCATTCTTACACAGTGCCCAGAGCAGCATGACAAGTCTCTTGCTATTCACAGACACTAACTGGGCATTTGCACTTAATAGGAAGCAAAGAGTGCTCTTTATCTGTGATCAAGACTATGAGGAGATACACTGTAATTCCACAAATGTGGCCAATAAACAGTCATGTTAAGGGAAAGAAAGACAGAATGTAGAAGTGTTTGTGCAGTAGTGCAAGGGAGATGGACTCATTAACCTACAAGAACATATAAGGTGGTGGCCTGATGGGGATTCATTGGACAGTATTAGAAAGCAAATGAAGTGTTTCAGTGCCAGTAGAGTGCTGAAGTAGAAGCTTTATTCCCTCACCAGCAGTAAGCTGCAAACCACAAGTCACTCCCAGGAACCATAAAGGACCCTCCTTGGGGAGAGGTGTGATACATGAAGGAATACACAATATTTTTAAGAAGAATAAATTTTGTTTGTTCTTCCTAAGAAGAACATAATTCTTTGCAAAAATTATACAAGGTGACCACCAAGTCTGAAGATCGGGAGAGTGTTCAACAAATAATTTATTGTCATGGGCAACAAAATATTACTATCTTTATTTCTCAACTAAATGGCCACCCCAATGACTGCATCTTTGATACAGGAAAAAAATCTTCTAAAGAAAAACTAAATAAAAAAAAATCTTTATAACTAAATAATATAAAGAAGATATTTAACAAAAATATAGAATATTTCATTCATCAAAAGCTGAATACACTTTTTTCTCAGCAGCACATCGATCCTTCTATAAAATATACCATGTCTCAGGCCACAATGCAACTCCTACCAAATACAAAAATAAAAATAAAAAATAAAATACTACTTGCATTCTTCAGATAATTATGGAATATATTAGAAATCAATGATAAGATAAACAATAGAAACTTCTTTAACACATAGAGACTAAATAATATGCAACTAATTGATGAATGGAGACATCAGGGCTAAGATTAAAAATATACTTAGAGGTACATGAGAATATTGACATAACAATCACAATCTCTGGGACATTATGAAGGCAGTTCTATGAGGAAAGTTCATAGTGATACCAGTGTTGAGAATCAAAAATACTAGGGATAGAAGAAACATACTTCAATATTGTAAAAGCTCTATAAAAACTCCATGTCAACATCATTGAGAAAACCTGAAATCACCCTCTCTAAAAACTGGAAAAAGACCAGGATGCCCACTTTCACCACTTCTGTTCCACATAGTCCTTGAAATTCTATCCATAGCAATTAAGCAAAAGAATAAATTTAAAAGGATGTGAATAGGATGTAGAGCTCAAACTATCTCTGTTTGCTGACAACATGATTTTATATATAGAAGACCATCTCCCAAAAAACAAGAGAAAAACTCTAGAATTCAGAAAGGTAGCAGGATACAAACTGAACATTATCAAATTGATTGTGTTTCTATACGCCAAAGTTGAATCAGAATAGGAAAAATTTAGTAAACTATCCCATTCACATTAGCCTCAAAAACAATTAAAAAAAATGAAATGCTTGGGAATCAATTGAACAATAGAGGTAAAATAATTCTATAATGAAAACTACAAAACACTAAAGAAAGAACCCTCATGATGAGGCACTGTGACAACCCACACCCCAACCCCCACATCCAGGGCTCCAAAGGGCAAAGGTGGCCGCTCCCTCCTGCAGCTGGGCATGGTCCTATGCATGGGGCTGGCCTCAGCAAGGCCTTCAAGAGAAAGGGACTCCCCTTGGCAAAGACTCAAGAAGGAAGGTG